>PVLC010005733.1:0-74177 GCA_004027655.1 Graphiurus murinus
AAAAAAAAAAAAAAAAAAAAAAAAAAAAAAAAAAAAGAAGGGACAAGATTGGCAAGATCAGAGGGCTTCACAGTTTAACACAAACCCAGAAAGAAACCCCTGGGGACTTAAAGTTCTCTAATTGGCTATAACTACCCAGTAAACTAAGAGAACCAAAAGAAAGGGGTCAAGGGAGACTCTTTGGGAAAATTTTTTAACCCACTTTAGGATATGTAGGCTAGCCCCCCCCCCCCTTAATTCTCTCACACTGAACAAAAGGTGGCCAGAGTTGCTTTTGTAACCAGGCTAAAAGTAAGTAAAAGCCCTCTAAGGAAAATCAAAACGTAGGATCTGATGGAATGCTAAATCTCCACGACAGATGTAGAGTGAGAGGCAAATATGCCAATGTTTTTGAGTAGCAAAAGTACTTCTTATTTTACCAAGGGTGAGGTGGGGTTTGGAGTCGGTGGGTATAATGCAGGCAGGCTGATTGGGGACTCCTTTTCACCTCCAGGAATCAGAAAGAGACAATGGGAAAACAGAGGAAACCCACTCTCGTTCTATATATTGATCAACTTAGAGCATTATTCCTAATGTAATGAACAACAGAGGATCACCAGGCATTGGATAAAAACTAACTGTAAAACAAGAAGAACTGCCGGGCGTGGTGGCGCACGCTTGTAATCCCAGCATTCGGGAGACTGAGACCGAAGGATCTGAGTTCGAGGCCAGCCTCAGCTACCTAGTGAGGCACTCCGCAACTTAGTGAGACTCGGCTTCAAAATAAAGAATAAAAAATAGGGCTGAGGGTGTAGCTTGGAGGTAGAATGTCCCTGAGTTCAATCCCCAGTACCGCCAAAAAAAAAAAGAAAAAAAAAAAAAACCAAGAAGAACCAAGAAAACAAACATAATGGTTGGCAACAGAGATAATTCAGAGAACTGAAGGAAACATTAAATCAGCCCTAATTAGGATTTTCAATAAAATTCAAAAGACTATTGATCCGTAAAAGTAGAATACACCACTATGAGAAAGTAGTAATCAGAAAAGAAGAATTTGTGGAAAGTAAAATTTTACTCTCTGAAATTTAAAAACTAATATTAGGGCTAAATAATAAAAAGAACAGGAAAAAGATTCCTAATGTGGCAAATAAAATTGAGGCAAATCTTAGAATATGAAGGGAGAATAAAAAAATTGTGCAAACTGAGTATAGACATCTGGAGGATCAATATCTAAGATGATTAACGTTCATCTGGTGGGGTTTGTTTTAATAGTAGGAAGTCAAGGAGAAGAGAAGAAGTGATAGGAATGATAGAAAAAAATCCCAACTAAAGCACAAATCTTTAGCTTGACAGAGTCAATTGAATGGTAAGGAAAGTGAATGGAAAAAGGGTCACTAATAGCTGGGCCTGGTGGTATATGCCTGTAATCCCAGTACTTGGGAGACTGATACAGGAAGGATCACAGGTTCAAGGACAGCCTCAGCAAGAATTTATTCTTTATAAAGAATAAATTCCTTCCTTCCTTCCTTCCTTCCTTCCTTCCTTCCTTCCTTCCTTCCTTCCTTCCTTCCTCTACTGAGGATTGAACATAGGGACATTCTATCTCTGATCTACACACCCAGCCCTATTTTATTGTTTATATTGAAACATAGTCTCACTAAATTGTGGAATACCTTGCTAAATTGCTGAGGCTGGCCTTGAAACTGTGATCATCTGGTCTCAGCCTCCCAAGTACTGGAATTACAGGTGTGTGCCACTATGCCTGGCCAGTGATATTTCTTAATTAAAACATTTTCTTCTAAGTACTCAAAGTATTACTGTTATCCCAGTCACATGCATTGTTTCTAATAAAGGTATATTTCTTTAAAAAAAGAGAATAAAATAGGACTGGGGGTGTAGTTTGGAGGTACAATGCTCTTGGGTTCAATCTCCAGTAACCCTTCCCCCCACACACACACATACAAAGGGGCCACTAATCACATTTTCATGAAATATCTGAGCAAAGATATTTCAGCGTCAATATACTTGTTCATGAAATTTAGTACTTTAATAGTTTAAAAAGGTAAGCACTGTGTTAATAGAATAATATATTTGCACTCACCATTATGCATCTTATATTTGGTGACTATGTCAAAAAAGTAATTACTAGATATAAATAAGGGTTTGCTCTTACTATTAGTAGGGAAAACTTTAAAAAATAATGTAACAGAAGCATGTGCTCTTCAGACAAGGATTTCAAAGTTTGAGAATGGAGAATAAGCAGTCTCAAACACTGTTGCTGAAGTGTAAAATGAAAAGGTTTTTTGAAAGGGGAACTTGGTATATTTATCCAAACTTAAAATTCAGAGATTTTTAGAGTCAAAATATTCTTTTTGGTACTTCTTGCAGAGAGATGCTTGTGAGTGTGCATGAAACTTCATGTTAAGGGTATTCATTGTCATATTATTTATAATAGCCAGAAAGAGAGAGAGAGAGAGAGAGAGAGAGAGAGAGATCCAAATGTTAAAAGTGGAAAAAGAGGTAAAAGAAATGATGATATGTTCATACAGTGAAATAGGTTTAAATGCAGTGTAAATAAGTTTAAATGCAGTTTTTAAAGAAATCCTTGGGGAAAAAAAAAAAAAAAACCCAGTGAGATTCTTGACAAGGAGGTAGAGAAGCCCAGGGCTGCTGGGTTTCAGGTTTGCTCTTTGTCTCCTGAATTTGCCTGGTGTTTGTGCCCTGGTCTGAATTGCCATGAAGAGCCAGCATTACGTCCTACTCCCTGTGGCCTGCTTGCTTCTCTAAAGTCCAGGGACAGAGACCCCATGACATTTCCTGATGCAATTTTTTAAAAAATATACGTATATAATTCATTCTCTATCTCACCCAAAGCTGTAGAAAGAGGATTGTCTTTTCATAATTTGTTTCTCAGAGAAACTAAAGCTAATAGAATTGAGATTCATTGAAATTTTCTGTAGAAAATCTGCATTTTAAGGATTTTTATTATAAAGCAATCTAGCTTCATATTTCCTATAAACGCTACTGCTGGAAATCAAGAAAGAGTATAACAAGTGTGATTTGGACAGTTGCAAATAAGATTGTATAAGAATAAAATTCTCTTTGGTTTGAACTTTTATCTGCTTTCTTTCCTGCTTAGTCTCAGAAAACTTAATCCTGTTATCGTTGGACATTTCTGTTAAAATTCAGTATCTTTTGGATAAATAATCAGTATGGTCCATGGAATCTTTCCGTTCCAGTGTAGGTTTTATTACAAGTGTTCAGTCCCTGTCAAATTCAGAGATAAATTTTTGAGTTTCCTCTTCCAGACCCAGGGGATACTGGGTGTGGCCTCAACCTCGACAGGTGAGGCTGGCTGGGAGGGGGGGCAGGTGCCACCAGGTGGCCTCCTTTCTCAGCATCGCAGGTTCTGTACAGCTCCTATGGCTTGCAGTGAGCAATTGTGGCTCATGTTGGCTCACGGTGTAGCACAGGAGATGTCCTTCGGTGTAAACCATCCCAGGGAGGCACAGCCCTTCTTTCCACGCTCCTAGTGAGATCTTCTCCTGACCACCCACCCCTGGATGGTTCTGGGTGACATCCTGTGCTCCAGGCTAATTTCTGTGACACTCTATAACACAGTTTAACCTGCCTAGGAGAATTCAGGAGCAGACTTGCTCATGTTCTTAGAAGGTCAGCTACTCCACGTATCTGCCAGTCTCCCCCTACTCTCACAGCAGCAGATAGGCTGCAGGTTTTGCCAGAGAGCAACCACCAAATGAGATGCAGAATCCATTTTCTAGCCAGACAGGGTGGCCTATGCTTTTAATCCCAGTACTTGGGAGTGGGAGGTTGAGACAGGAGGATCACAGGTTGGAGGACAGCCTCAGCAAGTAGTGAGATTTTCATCAACCAAGGGAGATCCTGTCTTAAAAAAAAATAGGGCTGGGGGTATAGGGGTATAGCTCAGTGGTAAAATGCCCCTGAGTTCAACCCCAAGTACCAAAAAAAAAAGAATCCATTTTCTTTATTCAGAATCATTCCAAATCTTCAGAGGAAATGCTCCTGGATGCACCCCTTCCTCATTCTTCCCTTCCACCACTACCCCCGCCCCTCCAGCCAAGCCTCCTTGAAGGATAACACAGCGCCCCTACCTCATTCTCAGCTAGTGCTCCCCATTCCCCTGCCCCCTCCAGCTCTCTCACACCATGATAACAGCCTGGCTACTGTGAATGGTGTGTATTTGAGAGCGAGCTTGCTTGAGCCGAGAATCTCAAGAAGAAAACAGTTGTTCGCCCCCCCCAAATATAAACTGCCTCCTCAGTAATCTGTTTAAAAACAAGGTGGAGGAATGCTCTACTGCCTGTCTAGAACAACAAGATAGGGCACTTATAGTTAATTATTTACATTTGTATCTCTGCAAAGATGCAGTACTAAAAACAATTCCATGAGTGAGAAATTGTAAAATTGAGAACTAGAATGAATAATCTATATGGTATGTGTTGTTCTTAAACCAAATCTGCAGGAATCTGTTTTTTATTTTTAGCAAGTTCCCTAGGGATTCCTCGGCCACCCAGGGTTGAGATGACCCTCCTGTTGATAATATTTCCCTTGCCAGAAGAATAATAAGGAATGAACAGTGCAATATACACTCCTGATTGCAGAGTATTTGTGACTATGTCCTTTGGGTAGCTTCTTACTCAGAACAAGAGAAGCAGAAAGGAAAAGCTGCCTAGAGAAAGCTCAGGTAAGAGACGATGAGGCCAGCTGTTGTCTGAATGGCTTTGCATTCCCTTTGTAGTTGGCTGTACTATTATGATTGTGTTGTGGGCAATTCTCTAGGAACTTTACCAGAAGTCCACTATCCTCAATTTGGTTTAGTTAGAATAGGTGTTTCAGTCTTAGTCCCCTGAAAAGGGCTGAAGGTTGGCTCTTGGAAGGGAAAGTGAAAAGAATCTTAGATACTACAGTGGTTTGTAGGCCTCAGAAGTGTAACTGTACCCAACAAATCTTATTCATTAGCTTTTAATTGCTCTCATTAGGGAGACTTTTAATTTAATTTAAATTCATTAAATAAATTATTTAACTTAAACTCATTGATTAAAAGAAAAATTTTCTCCTTAGGGGAATGGTAATGAAAAAAAAATTGCTGAGACATATCCAACAAAATCTTACTGAGGCAGAGATATTTTCCTTCAATGTTTCTAAAACCAAAGCAACACACTAAGATAGGCAAAGCAATTTTTTTCCTCAAAGTTCCTGAGTCTCTCATTATGTCCACAAAAGTGAGTATTAAATTCTATAAACACATTCCATTCTTAGAGTGGCAAGACATAATCCACATTTTATCAGCCCTTCGGAGATAGAAAACTTAGAATTGGCTTATATCCAATAATCAATAACCATGAAAATGGATTCTGTATCTTATTTGGTGGTCTTGCATAGATTTAAATTACCAAAATAATTTTTACTTCTCTGTTTTGTACCTAAAATATCAGAATAGCAAAATTTGGCTACAAAAATAATGAAGCAGTCACATAACTGTTTTATAGCCTTTTATCTCCCTGAGTTACCACAATTTTTCTATTTCATTCTCTCTGAATGCTGAAAAAAATTGTCTGTAGGAGTTAGAAGATTCTGTTAATGAATGTGTTGATTGAAGACAATGTAGCCTTTTAAAACAAAATCAAACATATATTATTTAGGAAGAAGATAAAAGAAAACTCATACAGCTGGAAAATTATCTTCTTACATCCCAACACTACCTATAGAATCATTTGAATTGGAAAATAGACTGGATAAAAAGCCATTCTTTTGCCTCATTAAAAGTCTCCACCACTTGGGGGGACTTTGGTCCTACCTACTTCTATATAGTCTTAATCACTTTATTATTGTACCATTAAAACTGCTACCCTCTTATTCATTTCAATAGCAATAGAGTCTCTTTGATGATATAAACGAGACTCTACTGGGATCCTCACACATGTCTGGGTAATTTCAATTCCAAACTATTGTGTGGACACTTGGCTAATTGGTTAAGAGGCTCTTCTGTCTTTTCATTCACCCCTTGTAAAATTGCCTTGCATTCTGAAAGCAGGATATATGATCTATTCAGTTGCCGTGTTCACTCCTTCTTGAAATGATCTAAAAATGTTTACCTAAAAGAAACTTGGATTATGGGATATTTTGAATTTCCTGGAGACCCAGAAGGAGCCCTAAGAGTAGGTATATTTCTTGATTCATTACTTCATTTACCTGAAATAAAAATACGTGACAAACTTTTCTCTTTATTTTTTGTGATATTGAGGATTGAACTCGGGCATTCTACTTCTGAGATACACTCCAATTTTATTTTTTATTTTGAAACAGGGTCTCATTAAGTTGCAGAGGGCCTTACTAAGTTTCTGAGGCTGTCTTTGAACCTGCAATCCTGTCTCAGCCCCCAAGTACTGGGATTACAGGTAAGTACCACCACACCTGCCTCCTAACTATTTTTTTCCAGTACTGGGGATTGAACCCAGGAGCATTCTATCTATCTTTTTTTTTTTTTTGCAGTACTGGGGATTGAACTCAGGGGCATTCTACCTCCGAGCTACACTCCCAGCCCTATTTTTTATTCTTTATTTTGAAACCAAGTCTCACTAAGTTGTGGAGTGCTTCACTAGGTAGCTGAGGCTGGCCTTGAACCCGGATCCTCTGGTCTGAGCCTCCTGAATGCTGGGATTACAAGCATGCGCCACCACGCCCAGCTCAGGAGCATTCTCTCTTTGAGCTATACCCCCAGCCCTGTTTTTTATTCTCTGTTTTGAAACAAGGTCTCACTAAGTTGCAGAGGGCCTTACCTAAGTAGCTGAGGCTGGCCGCAAACCTGCCACCCTCCTCAGTCTCCTAAGTCCTGGGATTACAAGTGCCATCATGCCCGGCTCGAACTTTTTAAAAAAATGACTTTGTCTTAGGGTCCCATCCTATGATCCTGTGGAATCACAGTTCATACCCATCTGATGGAAGAAAGGGTCTTTTTCAGGTGCAAGTAGCAGAACACCCCAATGTGTGAGGAGGATTTATTGGCTCCTGTAAAGCCCAGGAGGAGAGCGGGCTTCTAGATACAGCCAGACAGTATTCACACATGGAAGTTTCTGTTGGCTGCTGAGCTGGGCTCTAGTCTTTTTACTCAATTTACAAATTGATCTCTTTTTAGGTTCTATTCTGTGATGGAAAGGTGAAGATTCCTAACCATTCTTGTTTAGACCTGAAAGAGTTGTTTTCTGTTCTTCCTTGACCTAACTTGTGACTTACTACATCTATTCAAATTTGGGTAACTTTCAGTTCTGCTTAGTTGGAATCCTGAACTATTTCCTATGGAGCAATTTATTTATTGCAACCTGGATATCAGCATAGATGCTCTCTGAGCACCAAACACATGGTTGTTTTATTCTTTATGGATCAGTGGTTCTTGATCTTAGCTGTATATGTGAACACTCAAGGTGCATTTAAAAATACTATTGCCAGGACTCTCTGCAGAGCAGATAAATTATCATGTTGAGGAATGGGACCCAGGCACTGGGTCTCTCTAATGATTCTAGTGTGCAGTCTTTGTCAGTGGTGTGCTGGTAAATCTTTAACAACTAGACCTCTAGGGTGGAGGTTGGAAAGAAGGAAGCCCTCATTTGTATCATTTACTGATTTCCATGCTGTGAATACTTCCACTGTGGCCAATTCAAGCTGCGACATGAGACCACAGAATGCAGGGATGGGAAGAGATGCACACAACTAGCTCTGGTGAGCTGGTGTGACCTGTCTCCAGCATACACTGCACACTGGCAGAATAATAAGTTTGTATTATAGTAGAAACTTCTCTGCAGCATTTAGCATGGTTGACCAAACCACTTTCCCAAAAAGCTGTCTACTCTTGGTTTCCATGATATTTTTTCATTTTATTTCCCCAAATGCCCCTTTCCTAACCTGCTTTTCAGACCTATCTTATTTTAACCTAACTTTACATGTTGGATCTCTCCAATACTCGGTTTTAAGTTTTATTCTCCTGGCTCTAAGTTCTCTCTCACAATGTCTCATTCTTGTCCTTACCCCTATTATTTTCCATAGAATTAATGTCTCTGAATATTGTTCCTTCAACAACCATCTCTCTCTGGGCAGACCCCACTCCACAGCTCCATGTGGATACCTCATATATATTTCAAATTCAACACTACAAAAATGGCATTGGTGATTCTTTCTTCATCATCCTCAATCTCCTTCCGCTGTAGCATTCTATGGTTCAGTGAATGGTCCATCATTCACACTGTTGCACCAGCTAGAACCCAGGGAGTCACTGTGGACACCTGCTTACACTCACACACTCGTACCAAACAATCACTACCTCCTGCAGATCTGCACCTGCTCAAAAGCTCTTGACACCAACCACTTCCCCCATGATCAGGGCTGGCCGGAAAAGTGCCTATGAACCGGCACTTGTAGGTGAGTAGGAAGCTGCTGAGGAAGGGAAAGATGGTCCCTGGGCAGAGAAAGAAACATGTGGACCCTCAACACAACAGGTACCCAGGTGCATTCTTACCTGTCCCCAAGGCATCTCCAGCCTCACACAGGTGAATCAGAACCTCAATCCTGCCCACATTTCTAATTTTTGACTGGTCTTCCCTCTCTGAGGAAATAGTCCAACTGTCATTAATGCTGAAAGCAAACGCCTCAGTAGCATATTTCACCTTTCACTTTTTCTCCCCTCCACATCCAGTTTCTTGACAAGTTTTATCTGCTCTACCTAAGCATATGTCCCAAATTTGTTTATTTCTCCCTATCTCTGCTGCTATAACCCTTATCTAAGAAATATGCTTATCTTTTTGGTTCATGTACATACATACCTTAGTAGACTCCCTAAAATCTATTTTTTTAAATATAGCAATCAGAATGATCTGTATTGAAAGTAACCATATCCTATTGCTATTTTGCCTAAAATCTTCCAATTGCTTCCCAGCACATTTAGAATAAATCCCAATCCCTTGCCCTGGCTAAAAATGGAAACCGCAAAAACACAACTGTACTCTGCCTACCTTCCCCACTGTGTTCCCCCAACCTCACTCCATATCACTACCTGCATGTGCTTTCTTTCTATTTTATAAATGCACTAAGCTCACATCCCCCTTTGCATGTCCCCTTTTCTTACATCTTAAGATTTTTCATACTTGATGTTCCTTTCCTATAATGACCTGACCCCAAATCTTCTCTTCAGGAAAGCCCCCCTGTCCATACAGTCTTAAGCAGCCACCAGCACGCCCACCATTACCACTGGACAGCACATTCTCTATAGCATTTATCATTGTCTAAACACTCACTGATTTCTCAGTTTGCTTCTCACCCCTCTACTAGAATATATTCCTCCCAACCCCCAACCTATCTGAAGGTCTCCACAAGTACAAGGATCTTGTCTGTCATATTCATTCCTGTTTTCCCAGCATCTAGAACCGTGCCTACAGTGTAGTGAGTGTTCCATAAATGCTTATTATTGGTAATTGTTTTCAAAGGTGAATCTGCCCTGAACAAGGATAAAGGATACATGTGCTGTTTAAATGATTTATGTGAGCATAAGGCAATCAAGTATATCCCTTCTTTATTTGGCTCCTTACTCAGTAAATATAAATAATAACACATCCTCTACATTTTCTAATACGAAGAATTTAACAATGTTTGAGAATATGAAGTATTTTGTAGTATGAATGTATGACAAAGAGGAGTGTGGCAGGCACACCAATCCTAAGAGCAGGATTATCTAATCCCATGATGCAAACCAGAGTAAGGAAGAAACTGAAGGAGAAAAAAGGTTAATGGGATTTATACTGCAGATGCAGAGTATTACTCACCAAAGAGGAAAAAAAGGACAGAAAAAGACAGTGAAAAGAAAAACATGATCTGGAGGTTGTTCTGATTGAATTGGATGGTAGGCTTTGGAGAGCTCAGAATAGGGAAGAATGCTGGGATCTGTCCTGGCATGGAGGAGCTGTGCACGCAATAGTGGGGCAGGGGTATGGACACAGAACAAGAATTTAGAAAAGATTTGCTATGGTTTATGAATCTTTTTTTGGCATTTCTTTGTCATCCAAGAGATGACAGTGAAGACTTGATTTGTTTTTCAATTAATTTTCTGGCTGCCAGCTTGTTTTCCATACTGCAAGCCCATAGTTGCTCCCTTTTCTGGTCAGGCCTTGGGGAGTGAACAAGCAGGCCTGGCTTTGTGAGAGCTGTAAAGGGAAATGTGTCATCAGCCAACATCTGACTGCCTCCCTTATGAAATTTCCACGGACTTAAATGTGACATTGCGTGGGGGATGCAGCAACTTGCATGCTGAAAGAATGGGAAGACAGAGACAGAGAACTCAAATTAGTGACATTCTCCACCCCTCTACTATGACATACTCCTTTCTGTCCAACTAGCTAAAGGTCTCCACAAGTAAAAGGATCTTGCCTGTCTTATGCCTCCCTGTTTTTCCAGCATCTAGAACTGTGCCTTATGTGTACTAAGTGTTCCATAAATGCTTAAAAATGTTTTCAGAGATTACTTTCCCTGAAGAAGGATAAGGGATATATATCTTGCTAATATGTCTTATGTGACCATAAGGTAGTTGATTATATCCTTTCTTCATTTGGTTCCTTACTCTGTAAAATATAAATAATAATGCATCCTCTATGTCTGCCAAAATGAAGAATTTAACGATGTTTGAGAATACAAAGTATTTTTGTTGCAGAATTTTACTGGGTATTTGTCTGTCCCCAGGAAATCCTTATGCATGGTGTTTTCAGGTAGCTGATATAGTAAAAGAACCCTGATCCTGGCCCTGGAAAATGTGGTGATGGGCTGTATTTGACTCTTACTAGCCATGCAACTTTGGGAACATCATGAAACCATATCTTTATTTCTAAAATGAGAAGTTGAACCAGGTCAGTGGCTTCCAGACACCAGTCTGAGAGCCAGCGTCAGTCTGTGAGGAAGTTTTCATTGGTCAGCGTCAAATTAAAAAAAATTAAAAGATAATGTTACCTCTAACATCATTATGTATTTGTTACTGGAAGATTGCTAAGTGACCTTTCTTGGAAATAGATGTTCTTCTTTTTTTATTATAAAAATAGCCTTTATTTTGTGATATCATAGTGATATTGATAGTAGTTACTTTTGAAGAAAAATTGCCTTGGCTTATCATTATAAAAAGTTTGCACCCATCAATATCTGTGAATTCATTGAATTGGATTATTGCTAATGCTACTTCTAGTTTTAAGATTTTTGACTAGAGAGGGGAGTTGCAAACTTAAATGCTTGAGGAATGTAAATATTTAGTAAAGCTGGGGCAAGACCTCAGGCCCCAAGCTGTTTTTATCAATCCAACTTAATACTACTAGGTGCATTGCCATTCGTTCATTCATTCCTTCACTCATTTTTGTAGTACTGGGGATTGAACTTAGGGGCATTCTACCTCTAAGCTACACCTCCAGCACTTTTTCTTATTTTTTGTTTTGAAACAGGGTCTCACTAGGTTGCTGAAAGTCTTGCTAAGTTGCCGAGACTGGTCTCAAACCTGCAATTCTCCTGTCTCAGACTCCCAAGTACTGGGGTTACAGGTGTGCATCGCCATGCCTGGTGGTATAATGCCTTAAGAACAAAACAAAGAAACTTTACTCACCTCAAACAAATAATAGTCAAAAGTGTGGGTGGCTAGTCTGCTGCTATTGGCCCCACTTTGCAAATCTTGCTCCATTATTTTCTAACAGTTTTCTTTCAGTTCTAACAGTGTGGCTTTCTGTTCTGAATTCCCACCAAAATATTGTAGCACATTATTATTCTTTTAATTTTGTCCCTTATTTATTATGGCAATAAAATTGCAGTATGCTGTGACCTATAAGAGTTGCCCATCGCCGGGCGTGGTGGCGCACGCTTGTAATCCCAGCATTCGGGAGGCTGAGACCGGAGGATCCAGGTTCGTGGCCAGCCTCAGCTACCTAGTGAGGCACTCCACAACTTAGTGAGACTCGGTTTCAAAATAAAGAATAAAAAATAGGGCTGGGGGTGTAGCTCGGAGGTAGAATGCCCCTGAGTTCAGCCCCCAGTACCGCAAAAAAAAAAAAGAGTTGCCCATCATTATGGAGATTGCTGGACAAAAAGAGCACATCTTTATTAAAAGCTATTAAAATACAGACTTTTTTGCTTGGGTAAAAAATGTAGAGTGAAGCCCTGTTCAAAGCATTTGGAAAAACTTACATTGAACTTATGTATTAATTATGTCACAGCATATGATGGAACAGCAGAATTACCTGGTCTCATTCTCTGAATTTTTGCTCTATTGTTACTTGATGAATATGTGCCGCCATTCTCACAAAACTAGAGAAATAAGTAGTTTGGTTATCACAGCTGCATGATAAAATCTCAAATTCAATAACTGATGCTAATGTACAATTTTCTAAGTTCAGGAATAGTGATGCAGGCTTTTTAGCATTTTTCCAAAAGCTCCAGTTTGGTGGAGCTTTTTCAACTTTGTGAGCTATTGGAAAGTATCCTCTTTCTCCAATGTAACTTTAATCCATCTTCCTTATTCAAGGGGGAAAGAAAAGAATCAGGTGCAAAAGAAACGATTTCCTGGGAGTATGTAGAATAAAAAGACACATCACCAACGTACCTAAGTCCTTGTTTTGATATATGATTATATATGTACAAAGCAGAGCTTCTCGACACAAGAAGCTTTAGTGCTGATTTCCACAAGAGTCCAATGTGGCAGGAAAAGAAGTGTGATAGGATTGGAATTTAATTGAAGCAACGCTGAGAATCAAGAACGGGAATCCAGAGAGATAAAGGACCCAGTTCTTTTGTTTAGAGGTGGGCCCCTCACAAGATAGGGGACTGTTGGGGGTCCCACAGCTGGCTAGTACCAGAGCCAACATGAGAGCACATGACTCTCTTTTTACTACTCCCAGTTAGTCACTAAACAACAGTTGTCTTTAACCATTTCTTCAAACTTTGGCTTCTTCTGGTCCTTAGGTGTCCATTATGATGGCATCATTCTTAAAATTTCACCCATGGTCTTATGCCCTTCCATCCATTTTTTAAAATGTGAGCTCTGAGGTCCTGTCCATCTCCTTTTCCTTGCCTTGTATGACCAGTTTGCAGTCATATCTACTGAATTACATACAATAATCTTCCCCATACACACCTCATAGTTTCACTTTCTACAGTTTCCATTATCCGTGGTCAACCACAATCAGAAAATATTAAATGGGAAAACCCAATAACAATTCATAATTTTTAAGTTGAGTGGTGTGATGAGATCTCTCGCTGTCCTGCTCCAGACTGGCTGGGACATGAGCCATCCGTTTATCCATTTTACCCACATGGTATACTTTACCTGCCCATTAGTCATTTAGTATCAGTCTCTCTTATCAGATCAATTGTGGAAGTCTTGTGGTCCCAAAGTACAAAGGTAGTGATACTGGAATTTCATTACAGTATATCACTAAAATTGCATTATTTTGTTTTTAGGTACTGTTGTTAATCTCTTACTGTGTCTAATTTATAAATTAAACTTTATCATAGATATGTCAGTATAAGAAAAAGCTTAGTGTATGTGTATATGTGATATATTTGTATGTATATAAAAGTTTTGGTACTATCCATAGATTCAAGTATCCACTGGGGGTCTTGAAATATATTTGCAAGAACTCCTTTACTTATGGATAAGGGGTGGATCACTGTATATATTTTGGTTCTGTTCTGAGCCAATTGTTCTTTTGGATTCTTGGGTCATCGAGATCCTTCCTGACTTTTCCATGAATTTTCAGAAGTCAAGTATACTGAAACCTAAGAACATGTTTCCCAATGTGAAATGCATAAAAAGGGGGTATATGGGGTAGGGTGGAAGTAGAAAAAAGATCTATGATAAACATCTGAAATACTGATTCAAATACTGATTCAAATCATGGCAGACACTTTTTCCTGAAAGCTTTCTCAAAACATCAATTTCTAGGAGGGTAGGGCTTTTATCTATAGTAGGGCTTTAGCATCCATTTTACTTGAGAATCTTTTTTTTTTTTAAATTCAAGGAGCATCTCAGAAGACAATGTTCTAGGGAGTTAGGAAAATTCTAGTCTTATGGAAATAGTAGGCAAATGTTAGTGCTGAGAGAGGAAGCTGGGGGAGCTCAGCAAACATTCAGATTTTAAGTGTCATTTTCACAAGCAGTGAGTGATTCAACAGATCTTTCAGGGATGTCAGGAATCTGAATTTTAAAAAGCATCCTACAACAGAGCTTCTGGAACTTTAATTTCAATATTAATTACCCAGGATTTGTTACCATTCAAGTTCAGATCCCACAGCCCTGTAGAGGTGCTATGAATTCTGCATTTCCGGCAGGTGAAGCAGTCCCTGCTGGTCTGAAGCCCAGCCTTTGATGGTATCCAGTGCTGTCCACTGTTGTTATTATCACAAATGTCACTGTCTTCTGAGGCTTATGTCACTTTCAATTCATGAGCAAGCGTTGCCTTGTTGGTTGTAATTAAGTTCAGAGTCGTAATTTTCTTCACTGTTTATTTTACCATCTAAGAGGCAGGACACTTAGCAAATATGTCAAAATTTATCTAATGCTCATGTTCTGACCTAACATGATGTCCAGAGCCTTGCAGTCCTCCTAACTCACTATGCTAGCCCCACTGTAATCTGTGGCAGTTTGGGGCACTGCCTCAGATGCTGCCACAGGTCTATATTCTTACTAGACGATTCTCTACTTCTTTCTTTGCTGTTTGTATTAGTAGGGATTCTTCAGAGAAACAGAACCAATAGGGTATAGAGATAGATATAGTTATGTGTATATTTATGATGGAAGTTGGCTTACTCAATTATGGACACCAAGAAGTTCCGTGGCCTGTCACCTGCAACTTGGAGAATAGGAAAGTCAGTGGTATAATTCAGTCGGAATCCCAAAGTCTGAGAATGAGGGATGGACATTGATGGTGTGAGTTCCCTCTGGGTCCAAAGGTCTAAGGATCAGGCCTGCTGATGTCTAAAGGGCAAGAGGAGATGGACGTCTTAGCTCAAATAGGGAGGATAGCGAGTTTGTTTTTCCTTCTCCTTTTTGTTTTATGTGGGCCCTTAATGCATCAGATAGTGCCTATTTGTACTGGGCAAGAAATCTTCTTCACTCAGACTACTGATTCAAATGCTCATCTCTTTCAGAGACACAACCAGAAGTAACATTCTACCAGCCATCTGGGTATCTAGTGAAAATAACTTGACATTTGTATTTAACCATCACACTATTGTCATACATTTGACTTCTACATATGTTATAAACCCCAGAGGCCTTATTAATACATTCTAATAGTAAATTGTTTTCTTAAATTAAGAAAAATTAATATTTTGTATTTATTCAAATATATACTGTTTCTGGTCCTCTTCTTTTTTTGTGCACATTAAGGTTTCCATCAGATGTAATTTCCAGTCCCTGAAGCATTTCTTGTAGCATGGATCAGTTCTATAGAATTCTTTTGGCTTTCACTTATCTTCCCCCTTTTCCCTTTTCTTCTGAAATAATTATAGATGTGTGGCAAGTTCCAGAAAGAAACCATGAGCAGTCTCATGAACTCTCCTTAGTTCTTCATTTTGAATGGTATGTGTGTGGATACATCTGGGACTCCAAGTGCATGCATGTCTGTTCTCTTGATATCTTGTAAATGACTAGTGCTCTTTTATTTTTCTTGAAGTCTTTTTTTTTTCCTTTTCCAATTCAGTTTGAAACATTTCTGTTGACTTGTCTTCAAGGTCATGATCTTGTCTCCTGAAATGTTTAATATGCTTTTAAGCCTATCCAATATGTTTGTTGTTGTTTTTTAAATTTCAGATATTACATTATTCAGTTCCAGAATGTCGCTTTGGTGTTTTTGAAAATAGTTGTTTTCCCAAAATATCTCCTATCTTTATCATTATGCCCATATTTTCCTGGAAATTTCTTAGCATATTTGTAATAATTGTATTAAAGTCTGCTAATTTCTGTATGTTTTCATTATGAGTTTTCTTTTAATATGGTTTACATTCTCCTGCTTATTCTCGAGTCTCCTCATTTTGTACTCTACTCAACATTGTGGATAATAAACAGTGGAGACTGAGGAAAAACTTGTTCCACTTTACTCATTTCCCAGAATGTTTAAATGCTTTTCTCTATCTGGCAGTGGGGCTAAGGCCAGTTCATTCAGATTTCTTCTAGAGCAGTGTTGGTCTGGAGTCGGCTGCAGGCTTAATTAGAAATCACCATGATTGCCCCAGCCCCTAGCTCCTGTGGCACCTCTGGTTTTGATCAGTATCTAAGCAGGTAGGGGTTGGGCTGCAGTTTCAGATATTTTGGTTGAGCTTTGGGTTCATATCTGGCAGGGCTCAAGAATACAAGTGCAAGACTCCCTGATTCCCAGTCATTTCTTCATTGAATTTCTTTGCAAATTTCAAGGTAGGATTAGGGAGGGGAAGAGAAAGATGTTTAGGCAACTTGCATTTAGGTCTTTTTCATATTATTATTCATTCTGCCAGCCAAGACTGTCTGTTCCTGCAAAATCTCCTTATCAGTGGAAACTTCTTCGCCTATCCCCTGCAGATCAGGCAACTGTCCCTGGAGATGGAAGATTCTAGGACTCTCTTCTCACCTCGGATATGTTTGAGTTAATCAAAGCTTCCTTGCATTCTCTATTCTTTACTAGACCAATGGATAAATATGATATATTTTCCATATGATTGTTATGTTATCATTACAGTGATATTGTTCCTTCTTCATCCTATCCATTTAAAATAATTACAAAACAAATATATCTCCTCTCCCACTTTTATTTGAAATAGGTAAACTTAGAGCACGTTTAATCATAAAGTAAATAATTCAGCTTTTCTCATGCTCTTGAGGTGGTCCATGTTCTTCCTTGAACATGTATCCCTGCTTTTCCTAAATAAAACTTCTGTCTTTGTCTCTGAAAAAAAATAACTCTTATTAGTAGACTTTTTTGAATAAGCTCATATTACCATGCACTGGATGACAGTAACCATTCAATTTACCTTGATTCACAGTTGAAATCTTTCTTAGCCATATCAACTTTCCTTGAGCTGCATTGGGTGTCTAGGGTCATTGTTGATTTTCTATTTTTATGTGTGATGGGTAGTCTATGGGGATAATTTCTAGGAATGCCTACTTAACAACTTTCCAAGGAAAGAATTCCCTTGGGTTTTGCTGTCCCTTTATCATTATTCTTTTTCTTTTTCTGTATAACAAAGGTAATCATTATAACTAAGACAGAATCCTATGCCTACACCATTGCCCATGACCATCAGAAGGCTTTCATTTCTTCTTGACCTTTAGAAAAAAAGATTAACATTTCTCTTCCCATAAGTTTTCTAGCTGGAAATGACTACCATTGATGTCATGAAAATTCATTTATAATTGCTCTCTTGGCAACTCGTTAGTAATGATTAGAGGTAGCCTTAAATTTGAAACTTCCATTTTTATTTTCTGAAAGAACTTATAACACTGAATATACATTGAATTAAATTTAAACTTATTTTTACAAAGTTAATTTAAAATGGCTTCATGACATTGCTATTTGAATTATCCTCATCGTTGTTATCTTACATTTAAATTGACTATTTATGTTAATATCATTCTATTTTCTGCATAATAGGAAAAGGAATTTAAAATGGAAATCAAACCCAGGGAAATACAGTAATGGCAGTGGCTACAAACAGCAAACTTCATAAGTTCTCTCTGACCATGAGAAAGAAAGAAGGAAATTGGGGCCTCTCTTCATTTTTTTTTTCCACCTGAACCTTCTTCTGGTTGTTGGCTAGTGCTTGCTGGCATTGTCCCTGAGACTCTTATACAGTCTGCACCTCACAGTGGGCCAAAGAAAAAGCAAAAAGAAAAGGGGTTAAGACAGAGGGGAACAAGGGCTTTGTAGCTGCATAGCATTTGAAGTCAGAGGATAATTAGCAAATTCATTCCTTCCTTCCTTCCTTCCTTCCTTCCTTCCTTCCTTCCTTCCTTCCTTCTTCATTTTTCCTTTCTTTTTTCAGCTACCCTCTTTTTTCCTTATCTATTTCATATTCACATCAACCTTTGTTTTTGTTATAACCAAACCAACCTGCTTCTGACCCTATTAAGAAGCACTGAAGGGAATCCAAGTTACCTTTATGGAGCCACAAGCACCAATTTCTAAGTAGACTATCTTATGTATAATAAATTTTGTGAATGTTTTGTTTATACCAGACTAGGTCATGTGTTGAATATAAGATATTATAAGGATTACTACACAAATCAAGAAATTTCACTCCAAAATGATTAGATATACTTCAACTATATGTACTTTACATAGCTTTCTTCTTTGACAGGGTTATCTTTTTATCTGCTATGAACTGGTCATATATTGGGGCAAAAATCTGAGAGAACAGTAATAATTCTCTAGTAGTGCTTAGCGCCAGTGGGTATGCCCTCTGTATCTATTAGGAATTGTATTAAGCAATTAGTGAATGGTAAAAGTGTAATACTATTTTTAAAAGCCAGCAATAACAGTGGCTTAAATAAAATAATGGTTTTTATTCCTCTCACATCTACAACAAGTCTTGAAGTAGGCAGCTGAGCCCTGGTATGCAAGGTTTGTGGTTATTAGATACCAGGCTTCTCTTAGATTTTTGCTCTGCCACCCTAGAGTATGACTTTTGAATTTAAGATTATCTCAGAGTTCAAGAGGGCTACTAAGGCACTAGTCATCATTTAATAGAAACAAGAAAGGAAAAGAACAAAAGGGATGTTCATGCTAGCTGAGTCAACTCCCATTAAGCTGGAAGTTCCACAGAACACTTCCAGCTACATCCTATTGGCCATAATGTGGCCATACACCCACACTGACCTGCAGAGAAGGTTGAGGAATGTGATTTTCTCTCTGGTCCTAAGGCTCTCTCCTGTTAGTATGGGAGAAAATTGATAGAAGAGAAAAATGAGCAATCTCTTCCACATCCACCAAAGCCTTAAAACAGAAGATGATCTTTTGGGTCCTTATAGACATCTTTTGAAGTCACATAACATTTGAACATATGCAACACCTGTGTAACTCTATTTTCTACTTTAGGATGTTCAAAGACAAAAAGGAAATGTAGAAAACATAATTTATGAGTAATGGTGTAATTTTTAGCTATCATCAAGTACATAAAAAGCTATAGTGTGAGACAATTGCCAAGTATGGCAAGTGTTGGTGAGAATGTGGGGAAAAGGGAACTTTTGCATGCTATACTTGTGGTGAGAATGGGAATTGATACAGCTATTAAGAAAAAAAGTATGGAGGTTCTTCAAAAAATTAAAAATAGAACTACCACATGATCAAATGATTCAGCATTTGAATTTCTGGGTAAATATGCAAAGGAAATGAAATCAGTATATTATGGAAATATCTGCATTCCCATGTTCATTGTAGCATGATTCACAATAGCCAAGATATAGAATCAACTATGAATGGATCTGTTAACAAAAGAATGGGCGAAAAAAATGTGGCACATATTTATGTACAATGGAGTAATATTCAACCCTAAAAATGAAGAAAACCCTGTCATTTTTTACAACATGTATGAATATAGAAGACATTATGTTACGTACTATAAGCCAGGCAGGGAAAAATAAATACCACATGATTTCACTCATATGTAGAATCTAAAAATGTTGGACTTACAGAAAGCAAAATCGTGATTACCAGAGGCTTGTGAGTAGGAGGAATGAGAAGTACCTAATCAAAGGGTAAAAAGTTTCAGTTATTCAGGATGAATATATAGCTAGAATTCTTACTGTACAGCATGGTGGCTGTAGAAAATAATACTGTATTGTGTATGAAAAAATGTACTAAGACAGTAGATCTTACATGTTTTCAACATACACACATGCAAATAAGTGAGGTAATGGATATGTTAATTTGCTTGATTTAATTATTTCAAATCTCTCCGTATATCACAACATCATCTGGAATGTCTTAAACATATACAATTGCACTTCAGTGAAGTTGGGGGGAAAATCCCATAAACAAACAAAAATAGTCCTTGTTACTTTCTGGGTAAATACTTATTTCATCTCAGCTTTCTAAGTGTGGATAATAAGGGGCTACAAAATTTGTATAGTATTAGTAAAATATCTATAAAGTGAAAGAGTAGGCTTATTCATGAGAACCAGGAGTAGCTTTTATTTGACTGGGAACTATCCAACAATGAAAAAGTTTGCCTTGGGATGTACAGAATCATCCATTACTAGAAAAGTTAAAAAAATAAGCTGAGCATCTAGAAACTTCTTCAAAGAAATAATTGGAAAAGTTTGCAAAGAAATATGGTTATAATTTCAGTGTTTAAAATATCAAAAAATATAAAATATGATGTTTACCCAACAATAAAGGATTGGTTGAATAGATATGGCAGATCCATACTCTATGCAGGCTTTAAAGTGACTACATAAATATTTATTGACAGAGAAAGAAATTCATGATATAGTAGATTAAACAAATGAGTTACAGAACAAATCTTATGAGTATGATTTTATGTATATATAAATAGATAGCTGTGCACCAAAGGTTAATCTAGATGGTGAGATGGAGGGGAGATTTTTTTTTTCTTTTTTCAGAATACATATATAGAGCCAGGAGTGGTGGCGCACATTTGTAATCCCAGCATTTGGGAGGTTGAGACCGGAGGATCCAGGTTCGCAGCCAGCCTCAGTTACCTAGTGAGGCACTCCGCAATTTAGTGAGAACCTGTTTCAAAATAAAGAATAAAAAATAGGACTGGGGGTATAGCTCAGAGGTAGAATGCCCCTGAGTTCAATCCCCAGTACTGAAAAAAAAAAAAAAGAATACATATATAGACATAAAATTACCTAAATATTTGGCAGTGATAGCAGTAGCTAATATTTATTTTTATTTTTTTAACTTTCTATTTTTTATTTTTGGTGCTGGATTTATTTTTATTTTATTTTATGTGTGTGTGTGTGTGTGTGTGTGTGTGTGTGTGTGTGTGTGTGTCTGTGGTGCTAGGGATTGAACCCAGGGACATTTTACAGCTGAGCTACACCCTAGCCCTTTTTGTTTATTTTTTATTGTGAAACAGGGTCTCAATAAGTCATTGTGTGCTAGCCTTGAACCTGCGATCCTTCTGTCTCGGTCTCCCAAGTACTAAGATTGTAAGCATGTGCCACCACAGGCAGCTAGTAATAGCTAATATTTTTAAGGAGAGAAAAAAAAGCTGAATGATAATGTGAATGTGTCAGTGACAAGCACAAGGTACAAGAAGTTGGGAAGATTACACTGATAGACATTTATAATTTCCTCTAACTAGGATTTGATGCTGCCAGATTGTATGTTTGTGACTCAAGTACATCAGATGATCACCAGCATGAATTATCACATACTCACAAGTGATTCAGGAGAGACCCTGTGGGTGTTGCTGGTGGAGCTCAGAAGGGCTTGGCACTTGCTCTCTGAGCCTGTTTCGGCCTGTGATCTCAGTGGTGTGCTTTTCAACATTCTATTTCCACCCTACGATCTTCAACGGGTGTTAGAGGACTGACAACTGTGGTTTCCTAAGAAGATAACCTACCTGTTTCAGTCAGCATTTTCACTGCTGTGACCACAAAAACTTGAGAACAACAACTCAGAGGAAGGAAGATTTATTTTCTTGCAGTTCTGGAGAATTCTGGAGTTCAGTCCATGTCAGGCCAGGTGAAGTCTGCAGAGAGCAGGGCATGGTGGTAGGAGGCAGAGAGAGTGAGCTCAAGGGCTCTGCTTCACATCTTGGAGGCCAGAAACAGGACAGAGAACTCATGAAGGGGGTTCATGTACACATATGCAGTTCCCAAGGCCCCAGTGACCCACCTCCTCCAAGCATACCTCATCTGCCTAGGTTACCACCCAAAAATAGATTTACCCACTGATGAGATTAGAACCCTCATGAGTTAGTTATATCACCTCTGAACATCAATACATGAGCTCTTCCAGGGAACATTCTATATCCAAACCAAAATAATACCTGGATCTTCTTTATTTTGCTTGGCTCCCACCTTTCTTCCTTCAAAAACGACAACTCTGCACCTAAAAATACACCGGTGAGAAACTGACATCTTAAAGAGTTTCTCTTAGCCATAGTTGAAAGAAGCCTTGGCAAGAGAGATGGCTATCTAAGACCCTGCTACTTCGAGAAAGGGTGGAACAAGAATAGCAATAACAAACCAAAACTCTACTAAAATTCTGGAGGATGGATCAAAAGGCTGATTTGGGAAAATATCATACTCTTTCAGAAAACTAAGTAGCTTGTGATGATAAAGAATGTATTGCCCCTTTCCCTTAATTGTGAATGAGTAAATGGGCCTATTCTTATGCACCTGAAGGCTCTTTCCCAGGAGCATTGATGGGTTTCTGTAGATCAGTCCATTCACTCTCACCTCCTTCTGCTCTTGACACATGAACAAAATGGCTAGCAGGGCTTACACCTATATATAGCTCAAAATCATGGAAAAGATTTGTGCTAGTTCCATCTCAGTATTTCACTACAATTGTGGCTAATAAAACAGGTTCTTGACAGCAAATGATTGTGTTGAGAATCAACCATATACATACACGCATACAAATGTTTAAAAGTTACAATTGGAAGCTATGCATGGTAGTGCACACCTGTAATCCCAGTACTTGGGAGGCTGAGATAGGAGGATTGCAGGTTTGAGAACATCTTGGGGTAACTTAGCGAGACTCTTTTCAAAATGAAAAATAAAATAGGGAAATAGGGCTGAGGGTATAGCTTAGAGGTGGAACACCCTGGGTTCAATCCCTAGTAACACATACACACACACACACACACACACACACACACACACACACACACACACACAGAGCCCTAAGAAAATATAGGAAAAGGGTAATAAGAATATTTTAGCAGTGTTATTTTAAATGTAATCTGACTAGTATAAGATGCTCTAAAGTCAAAATATGTATATTACATAGAACTATTTTGAGATGGGGACAATTGTTGTGTTATTGAAGAATTTTAATGAATAATGAGCCCATTTGTTATTTATTTTCTTCCAAATGTTAATAAACAGCTCCAGTGATAATTGCTGATTTTCTGTATTTATGGAAAACTGGCATTTCATAAATATCAAATTGTGATATCATCTACTTGTATGCTGGTTTTCTATGAATATATAAATTTTGTAATTACCTCTAGAAGAATGAGTTAATTTTTTATGGGTAAATCAACAAGAAGAATGACAATTATGTTAAAATGGTAGAATCTTAAGCATTTCTTCATTGTTCTTCTTACAAAATTTATCTAAAATGATGTGGTGAAGTGGCAGAGAAAAAACATACTAGGATAATTTTTTTTTCTATTAAATCTACCAAAGTGTTCATCAAAACTAAGTCAACATGCCGGCATTTGACAGGGATGTGCATAGAGCTTTCTCAAAACACCAAAAGGTTAGAAGACTTTATAGGTCCCAAATAATCAATGTTTAAAGGATAACAAATGTAGAGGTTATAATAACTCAAACTAGTAAAGGATTTCTTCTTAAAAGGAAGTTTTAGTTTATTTTAATTCCAGGGAATGAAATTCTCACTTGATATGTTTACTATTAAAATGTATTCTCTTGGATAGTATTGGCAGAAACTCCCCATTAATATTTATTTTTAGAACTTTAATCCATTTCATGGCTCAGTAGAGAATTAATATTTAGCAAATGTGTGATCAGCTTCTTTTTTGTCTTATGGCTCAAATTCACCAAGTCCTTCATGTGCAGGATTTATGTTTATGATGAGTTTCATAATGAGTATGTATTTTTACTCTACACTGTGATAAAAATCCTCTTTTGTGGGCTGCAACCTATCTTTCAAAGTTAAGTCACATTCAAATGGTATGTTTTAGTTCCTAAAGGGAAAAGATGAGCCTTCGACTAGAAGACACTTGTCCTACTTACGACATCCTAAAATACAGCGAAACTGGCAAACCCAGAAATGATGATCCCACGTCATAACAACACTTTTAAAAAGGCTTAAATTTGAGCAGTATCAAAATTTTCCATAGCTGGGCATGGTGGTACACACCTGTAATCCTGGTACTTGGAAGGCTGAGACAGGGGGATCACAGGTTCTCAGTCAGCCTCAGCAACTTAGTGAGACACTGTTTCAGAATAAAAAGGGCTGAGGGTGTAGCTCAGGGGTAGAATGCCCCTGGGTTCAATCCCTAGTATCACACACACCAATAGAAAAAAATTTCCATAATGGTTATACCGTGTGTCTCATCAAATCATAACAATAAAATGACCTGTCTCAGAGTGTTTAAATCCAACTGCACATTGACACCTATGTTCTGAAGGATAGGTGTGGTGGTGATGACAGATTAGCTACACTAAATAAACTCTGTTAACAGAGAGACCCTAATCTGACAAAAATCTTGCAGTTGTAAATCAAGGAAGCAACTTCAAGATCAAAAGTTCCCTTGGAGGATGAATGTACCCTCTTTGCAAATGGTTCATGAATAATCTGGATAAAACGTGTTTATAATCTGGGTAATATGCCAAGATTACCTCTCATGAACATTTTAACCAGCAGTGGTTAACAACCTCTTCCACCAAAGCAGCTGGATGAACAGGAGTCCAGCATGAGCTAGTCATAATCAGAGAATGACATGCTTTTTCTAATTAGGGAATTAAAAATAATTATTTCTGTACTTGAATAAAATCATATATGGCCCAAGTGAAGTTTGGAATGCTACAGAAAACAGGATTTCTGGATCTTGTTTTCTGTGGTTAAGAACCAATCACAACATTGGCTATAGCTTTGGTCTCCAGAGTCTGAAAATAAGTTGATTAAGTAGTTTCTTGCGATGCACATGAGCATAAGTTGAGCATTGATTATGCCTCATAGGGCCCCTGAATGAGATGTCACCATCTCTGTGTTGTCAATAGAAGAGTTCAAGCTCTAGAATGTGTACTGAACCCAACTGAGGAAAGCCTTTGGCTCTCAAAAGTGTGTGCTCAGAGCAGGTATAGAAGTTTTAAGTGGCCTCTTGAATCATAATTCATGTGTTGCTTACAACAGGAACAATTTCTCCTCCTCCTCCTCCTCCTCCTCCTCCTCCTCCTCTTCTTCTTCTTCTCGCTCTCTCTCATATTTTTCCAGTTGCAAATGGAATTTTAAATTCCTTTTTGTTTTAAAACTCATATCCTTTGTTTTTTTCTTGTAAGTTGACTTTGATTATGTTTATGAGCTTCAGAGTTACATGAATGGTTATTGACAAAGATGTCCTTGATGGGCAGAGATGGATTCTCCACTTGAAAACTCCCAAAGAAGTACAAACTCTAAAAGTTTGCAGAAGTTATTCAACATAATATTATCATAAATAAAAAAAATCATGTGAATACTTTTCCATAATCTGTCAAATGGTCCAAGTATTAATTTTAACCATCTGTTAAGAGTATCAACATGATTCTACATGGGCGGGCTTGGTCTGGTAAAAATAATGCAACCTCTAATGACTATCTTTTTTGTTGACCATTGTCTCTACAGGCAGTAAGTAAGTGGCTCAGATAACTCCCTCCTCCAGCCTCAGGGCACCCCTCAGGGGCCACCTTCTCAGGCCTCACTATTGCTAAAATATTGATCCCTAGTTGGCATTCTGATGTGAATCCACAAAACTTCTTGAAGGTAATGATGCTGGCTTTTTAATACTGAAAATTTATGGGGCTGCACGTAAGTGAGATATCAACTTTTGAACCTATATTCATGTATGGATTTTTAGCTCAGCTTGCCCTTAAAACTGAATATCACTAGATAACCCAGAGTATTGACTGAATCTAAATGACAAGTTCTCAGGAAGAGGTATTAGGATCATTTCTCTTCATTGACTGTGAATTGAAGTGGGGACCATGAGTATGCAGGACCTTGAATAACAATAACGAAAATAATAGCTACTAACATTTATGGAGGGCTCATTATAGACTAGCTCTTAATGCTCAACCATCAGAGTTAGGTGATATTATTATGCTGATTTTTACAGATACTAAAATAACACTGTGGAAGTAAAGAAACACGTACCAGTTCAAAGAATTAGTGAGAGGAAGACCTGACATTTAAATGTTAAGAGTTGGATCCCAGAGACTTTGCTATTAGCCACTCTGTCTAAGGAAAAAACTCTTTTTTTTTGTAACTTGGGATTGAACCCAGGGGCATTCCACTTCTGAGCTACAACCACAGCCCAATTTTCTATTTTTTTTTTTAATTTTGAAACAGGGTCTTGCTAAGTTGCTGAGACTGGCCATGAATCTGCAATCCTCTTGTCTCAGCCTCCTAACTACTGGGATTACAAAAGTTTACTGCCACACCTGGCTTAGCCTCAAACTCTTCTGTGAATGCATTCTGTCTTGTCCAGAGGTCCTCAAATAATAGCTCATCCACTTAAAACAAAGAAGCATTTGTTTTGTGTCCTCCATACTGCTACGGGAGTCTTAGATGAGCTTCATACAGAAATCGGGGTCAGCAGGATATTTTTCTTTGGGTCATGAGGAGGGATGAGGTTTTTTTGAGTTTCACTTTCAATAATAAAGCAGAACAGGATAATATAGGGTTTCCAACTGCCAATTTGGTTTACCCAGGATATTAGGAACTATAGCATGAGACTATATTTTCTGAACGTTCTAACATTTTTGAAATTTTATAATTTTCCATTTTTTAGTATTTCCTGCTTTCCCATGGTTATTGGTAGTAAAATCATTAAAATTAAAAGGGCCTCATTATTGTTTATTGGGGCTCTAGGAAACCAGGGTTTTATTTCCCAGCTTTTCTTGCTAAAAGATTAACCCAAATCTGCTTCTTTAGTAGCTTTAGGGAAAAGGATATATATGATTATTAAGTGAAAAGATTAAAAAATAATGTTGTTTGAAAAAAGTAAAGTGCAGAATAATACATATAGTATGATTCCATTTATTTGAATATAAATCTATCAAATAATACCACAGAGCATTTTAGGATATATATAGAGAGAAGGAAAAACAACATTTTCGGTATATATATATTCGGTATATATATATATTTTTCTCTCTATATATATAGAAGAAAAAATAATAACAAAAAATACAAAAAATGCAACAAACTTGCTATGGTGGCTGCTTCTGGGAAGGTACAAAGGGGATTTTAATTATAATTGAAATATTTCATTTCTTGTAACAATAGGAAATGTAATAAATATTTTTAAGGTGGTGAAGTGCAATGGTGTATTTTTGAACTTTTTTTTTTTTTGCGGTACTGGGGATTGAACTCAGGGGCATTCTACCTCCGAGCTACACCCCCAGCCCTATTTTTTTTTTTATTCTTTATTTTGAAACCGAGTCTCACTAAGTTGCGGAGTGCCTCACTAGGTAGCTGAGGCTAGCTGCGAACCCGGATCCTCCGGTCTCAGCCTCCCGAATGCTGGGATTACAAGCGTGCGCCACCACGCCCGGCTTATTTTTGAACTTTTTAATAGCATAAAAATTTATCAAAATAAAGTAACCTTTTAAAGCAAAAGGAAACAAAAATAGGAACTTCAAAAGAAATCATAGACTATGGAGCACTTGTCTGGGTTTGACAATTGGTCCTGCTATTTTTTGGAGCTGGCTCTAATCTAGACTTAAATAGCTGTGAAAGTTTCTAGATCTGTTTGATATTACTTTAGAGGTAAAAAAAAAAAAAAGTAGGACTCTTATTTGCATTGGGGTGAAGGGAGCATTTTTCATTGGGATGGATTTTTTTATTATGGTACATTGTAATTTTGCATCATATAGGAGTATAGATACATGCACAGAGCTCTCGGTATCCTCCCCACCAAATCCCTTCCCCCTCCTTCACCCACCCTGTGCAAGTCCTTGAGATTGCTAGAGAGATATTCTGAAATAAGGGCAACATCAGATAGATGAACAGAGATTCCAAAGGAGTGACTGAGGGAGACTAGGAAGGTAGAAGAGGGGGCAAAGTCATAAAGAATGTAACAAGGGAAGGATATTTTTTGAAGGATGGGATAGGTCACATTCATGTACATATTTACTAACAATTCACATCTTTATTCGAGAATTAGAAAAGTCAAATATGGTAGTGCAATCAGTGTTCAAGTTCAATACATGGATAATCATGTATTATCCTTCAGTAATTCATTTCTTCAGTCAATGATGAACAATATATCCTCCAGAGCTTTACTGTGTGGTGCATGACAGTAAGTTCCCTGAGAGCAAGCAGACTCAACCAATGCCAGTACTACATTTCTTTTGCTTCAGAGAATTTTATAAAAATCCTATTTTGTTTCTATATTCATGCAGAATGCTTTGCCCTTTCATTTAAATCCCGATGAAAGAGCCAGCAGAATCTTAGGAAAGGTCAGGCTGGAAAACTAGGTATGGCATCAGAGAGCAGTGTATTCAAACAAACAACACAGAATTGCATTTTCATACCCGTGCTTTTCAGCAGCATGTGCCAGAAAAATCAGGGCTTTTCCTTTTATTTCTCTTTCAGTATCTTCTAAAAAATATACAAAATCTTCCCTCCAAATAAAACCTCAAACAAACAAACAAAACAAAAGGATCTCAAGGTCTGATGTATGCAATGGGAAAATGTTTTCTTAATCTGCAGTGGGTTATGAATACAAGGGGGCTGTCCAGAAAGAAGCCATCTCAAGGTATAAATTATGACTTTCCCTCTGAGTATAATAATTCAAATCAGATACCTTTAAAACTTACAGAGCTTTGCAAGAAACCAGTAGCCAACATTTTCTAGCTTTTCGATGTCAAGGAGGTGGATAATCCAGTTGCAGTACTTGGCACTCAAAGAGAGAGTTTGGTAAGGAGCTTCTCCCCTTCTTCCCAAACTGGCCATTCTCTGATCATTGATTGTCCTGATAAGGACTGACCGAGGCTAGAGAGTTGCAGTCCAGATCCAGTAGCATCTCTCACTGGAATGACCCTTAAATGAGTAGACTAATGCAAGGGTCAGAAAAGTGTAACTGGCAGGGATAAGTCTGGCCCACCACCTGCTTTTGTATTTGGCCCGCCACCTGTTTTTGTAGGACTTGCAGCTAAGAATGCTTTTTACATTTTAAAATAGTTTTTAAAAAGCATCAAAAGTTTTTTGTGTGTGACATGTAAACATTACATAAAACTCCAATTTTAGTGACCATAAATTAAGTTTTATTGGGACACAGCCATGCCTGCTTCTGCTATATATTATCTCTGACTGCTTCAGCACTTCACTGGAAGAGGTGAGTACTTGTGGCAGAGACTTTATGCAGCCTGTAAAGCCAAAAACTGGTTACTACCTAGCCCTTTACAGAAAAGATTTGCAGGCTGGAGCCTTAAAGCACTATTTACCACCATTGGAAATGTGTTGACACAGTTATGATCAATTAGATTGACCATTTGAGGGTCATTTGGTTAAAGCGCTTCAGAAAGTCCAATGATGCTGCCTTGAGTTGTGTACGACAATGGCCTTCCTCCTGAAATTTGTGAGAAGAAATATCTAAAATTAGGAGTGGAGCAGTGAGCAAATGTGTTAGTTTGGGTCTATAGAAAAGCAGACGCTGAGACAGAATTGGAAGTGCAAGAGATTTATTAGGGAAAACACCTGTGAGGGGTAAAGTTGGGAGGGAGCAGAAGCTGGGGAGGCCTTCGGATTCAGATGAATTCTTGACACCTGTGAATAGAGACAGGGAAGAAAAGACAACTGGGTAAGGGAGCCTCAGCCCACAGTGCAGCTGAGGAAGCTTGCCCAGGCTGATACGGAGAGCCTCGGAGCAGAGATGTCTTTTTCGGGGAGTCCCTACCTTATAAATCACAGCTGTATTTTCTCTGTGTTGCTCAGTCATCAGCCCTGGGAAAGGATACCCTTGGCCTGAAGGTCACAGTGGATCCAAAGATCCAAAATGGATCCAAGGTGTGGCAGCTGGAGGCTGTGTGTGTGTGTGTGCTAAGGGAGAATTGGAAAAGGGAGGTTCCATTATAAGAAAGAGATGCAAAAGTCAGGTGCAATGGCAAGCTCCTGCAATCTCAGTGTACTTGGGAGGCTAAGATTGGAGGTTCGCAGGTTCCAGGCCAGTCAGCCTCAGAAACTTAGCAAGACCCTCAGCAATCTAGCAAAACAAAAAACCTTTCACAATAAAAAAATGTAAAGGGCCGGGAGGTGTAGCTCAGAGGTAGAATGCTCCAAGGTCCAATCCCTAGTTCTGAAGGAAGGAAGGAAAGAAAGGAAGGAAGGAAAGAAGGAAGGAAGGAGAAAAAAAGAAAAGAGAAGGCAGGCAAAGCCACAGTTATGGAGCTACCCTGGTTCCATTAGTCTGCAAATAATTTCTCATCTATAGTCACTGTACTGCAGATGAGAAATTTCTGCACCAACGCCGTGGAAGGTATAATAGTTGTAGACATTTTTAATCAGGAAATACTGATAAGGGTCATCCATTCTTTCCATAAAGTCCCTAATTATACCAACATTGTTTCCCAATTTTCCAACACCTATCTTTGATTTCCCAGGTAGATTTCTTTTCCCATAACTTCTAAGGTCCCTTCGATGTAATGAAGAGGCACCTCCCTTGGGCCAGTCAAGGATCCCTTAAAGCCTCACACTGGCCATAGCACCACCCACGATGGAGATCAACGCTACTTCTTCAAGGCTCAGGCATTTCTATGATATAATTTTATCCTTACACGATCTTGAGAGGTAAAAAAACACAAGTATTTTTTTACTCATCTCACAAATGTGAACCCTAGGGCTCAAAGATTAAATAATTTTTCCAGAGTCAGAGCTCAGTGTTTGGCTATGGCCCCTTTGCTCTCTTCCGGGAACCAAGCAGTCATCTGCTGAAATGAGCCCTTTGTCAGGTGAAGGCACTGTGCAAGGGTCTGGGCTGAACAACACATCTGTGGTCGCCACTAGAAACATCTGGCGACATAATGTTCTCTGTCTTTCCGAGGAAGTCTCATTCTATTGGCCTGTAAATTGACTTAAAACTATAGCCATATGTGTATTACTTAAAAATTACAACGGTAGAATTCCTAGAAAACAAATTCCATACTAAAGACCTAATATGGTGTGAAAGTATGCCCCCACTTCCAGAAATGTACCCTTCAAGAGAGAAAATAGAAAGAATAAAAACACAATAAAATAAGATAACTGAGTAACCATTTAAGAAAAATAATAAAGTTATTCTTTAAGCAAAATAAATTTTAGAAGGAATACAGATTTACATATGATTAAATAAAACAATAGAATACTATATTAAAATATAGGAGAATCATTTTATAGCACTAAATAGAGGAGTTTTGTTTTGTTGTTGTTGTTTTTTCTATTCATGACAACCTAAAGCAAACACTAATGGAGTCAGGTCACCATCAAACCATTGTTTTCTCTGATGCTATTGTCATCAAATAATTTGACTATGAATCCTATTTCTCTATCACAGTAGTAAATATCTGTTGAGCATTTACTTTTCATTGTGGTAACCATTTTTAAGTGAATTTTTTTCATTTAATTTTCACAACAGCCTCATGGAAAAATAATACTGCATCAACCACATTGCTTTGGACATTGCAGCACAGAGAGTTTATCTGATCATGGTCCTGCAGCTGGCCAGTGGCAGATAAGAGATGAGAGCCAGGCAGACCTGAGGCCAGTTCTCTCATTCTTCTGCTTGAGGTCAATTTTCCTATAGGAGAATGTGCTAAAAAACTGTGCTGAAGTCCTGATCCACTGCAAAGGTTCCTTTATTATCTCTTGAAGCTTAGTCAACACAAGCTCAACTCCTGAGCTGGACTTGCTCTGAGCTTGCAAAGGTGAGGCTCAGGGCTCAGGATGGAATGAATTCCTGAAAAAAAAAAATGACTATATGGCCTGGAGTGGTGAGTTTGCCTCACTTGCTGACAACTTTATGCCATTTTTTTTCCATTTTAAAATGAATAATCCGAGCCGGGCGTGGTGGCGCACGCTTGTAATCCCAGCATTCGGGAGGCTGAGACCGGAGGATCCGGGTTCGCAGCTAGCCTCAGCTACCTAGTGAGGCACTCCGCAACTTAGTGAGACTCAGTTTCAAAATAAAGAATAAAAAATAGGGCTGGGGGTGTAGCTCGGAGGTAGAATGCCCCTGAGTTCAATCCCCAGTACCTCAAAAAAAAAAAAAAAAAAATAGGGCTGGGGGTATAGCTCGGAGGTAGAATGCCCCTGAGTTCAATCCCCAGTACTGCAAAATAAATAAATAAATAAAATAAAATAAAATGAATAATTCACTCTAAAAATGGAGTTTTCAGATTAGTACTTCATTTAAAAAAATAGACTATTTTTTTTAAAAGAGCAGGTTCAGGTTCACAGCTAAGTTGGTATGGAGATTTCTCATATGCCTGCAGCCTCCACAAGTGCGTGGCCTCGTCCAGCATGGACTCCCCCATCAGAGTGGCAGATGTGTTGCATCTCCATTGACTCATCTTTGTCATTCAAAGTCCATAGTTTACATGGGAGTTCATGCTCCCTGTTGCACATGCATGAGTTTGGACGGATATTTAAGGACATCAATCCACTACCGTAGTATCATACAGAATGGTTTCATTTCCCTAAAATTCCTCTGTGCTCTGCCTGTTTTCCCCCTTCCTCCCCTCTAATCCTGGAAACCACGGATCTCTTTGCTATCTCTACAGTTTTGCCTTTGACAGATGTTATATAGTTGGAATCATACAGTATGTAGACTTTTCAGATTGGCTTCGTTCACTTAATGAGATGCTTTTAAGTTTCCTCCTGTCTTTTCATGGCTTGATAGCTCATTTATTTTTAGTGCTGAATAAAATCCTATTGTCTGATGTACCATAGTTTATTTAGCCATTCACCTGCTGAAGGATATCTTGGTTGCTTCCAATTTTTGTTGATTATGAGTAAAGCTGCTATAAAAATGTGCAGGTTTTTATATGGACATACCTTTATCTTGATTAGTACTCTTAAAAGAGCAAATACATAGCAGATAAAACATAATGTAGATAGCAGAGGCTGAACTTGCTAGTCTGATGTGTGAAATAAAGTTCTGGCTTCACAGTAGTTTAAGGTCAGCTGAATATTCCCCATGCTTATTTTATCATGATGTTACACAGAGCACATACATAAAACCAGTTGTGTATATAGGGAGCAATTAACACAAGATTAATCTTGAAGTTTGATGAGCTTCCAAAGGAGCTACTCAAAAACAGATTAGGTGTACCCTAAAACCATTGTTTATGGTGACTTAACACTGTTGACCCGAGTCAGTTGACAGCTTGAGGTGACACACTATATTCTGATAATTTGTGACTTACGGCATCATGGTTGTTTGCTATGGCTTTCTGAAATCAATAAATATAGCACTGGCAAATGTTCCTGGCAGGAAAATTGTTTTCAGAACATTCTAGAAGGGCAGCTGCTGAGGGTCAAGAAGGAAACCTAAACTAGAGTGCTCCCATTACCCTTAGAAAAGGGTCAATTTCCCATCCTCACTACTGCACAGTGAACTGATATGGTGAGAGAAGGGAAAATCTGAAATATCTAGCTAGGAGGCTCCTAAAACACCTCGAAACAACAAGTGGAACTATCATTTTACTAAAAATATGACAGTTGGAATTAGGAGTGAGTGTGTGTTACAGATACTATTTGTGTTCTCTGTAGCTTTTCTAGAAAATTTGACTTCCTGAAAGAACAATCTTCATGCTCCGTCTTCTACCTTAGCCACTCACATCCTAACCTTTAAAATCTGGCTTCTGCCCTACTGTTCTATTGACAGTATCCTCTCGAGTTACCTTCTAAATGTCATATCCCACCTCTTTTTTCCTGCGGTTCTCCTTGACCTCTTGATGTCATTGGATAATGTTTAACACTCGTGTTTTGAGCGTCTTGTGTCTCAGGTTGCATGACTGCTAATTCGGTCTCTTGGTGGTACTTCGGTCTCTTGCACGAATGTCTTTTCCATTTCAGGGCGCCTCACTATGGTGATCTCTCAAGGTTCTATACTTGGTCCTTTTTTTCTCTCTGTTCTGTCTCTGCAGTTTCATAGTCTCCTATGGCTATAACAATGCACAGTGAAGGTTGCTTGGATCTGTGTCTCCAACCTCCTAAACTCCTGTCACATCCTCTGGTACCAGCACTGGCCAGACCCCTTTCCCTGGACAGGTCATCCTGTTCTGTTTTGGGGGTCTCACTTTAGTTTCATTTCCTGCCTCTCAAGCTAAACATTCTATTGATTTATCAACATACCAGCATTTTTCCTCCCCAACCATCGTTGACTCCCTTGTTTTTACCACTGGTGCTGGTCAAGCAGCTTCTGCTATAATCAGGAGTAACAAATGACTAGTTTACCTTTTAAAGTACCATGTGAGCAGATAAAATAGCCAAATAAATGCAGAGCAGTTATATAAAGCTTGAGGGCTATCAGTGTGCAGTATCAATTTAGAGAACAAAGGGAGGAATTTTTGCTTATTTTATTTTGTGTTATTGTATAGATACTAGGTCAACATTTATTTAATCTTCAGGCCCTGTAGCATTGTCTGAAAAGTCTCTACAATTCTAGGGAAGATCCCTAAAGTGATGACTGATAGGCAAGGTCCCTGGGCATGGATTTTTTTTTTTTTTTACCATATTCCTTATTTGAGGATTCTTGTACCAGGTCTCATATACAGCTTATCTGTCAGTTCTTTTAGTCCTTACATTATTTACATTTATCAAATGTCCTGGAAAGGCCGATAAAACATAAAGAGAATAAGTGGGCCTGGGAGGGTGGTGGTGGTGATCAATAGTAGACGACATAGTGAGAACTGCTCAGCTTTAGCCTGAAATGAGACAAAGTCAGGCCAGAGCAGGTGTCTATCACTGCCCAGGGCCCCAGATGAGGAGCAGAGAGTGGAGACTGCACAAAGTAAGTCCTGGGGAAATCAGCAGGCTGACCCACCTCAGACACAGCTGTGTGGGAGGTTTCTGCCTCATAAATATGCCCAGAGCTGTATCTCAAAATAGCTCTGGGCATATTGGTAAGAAAGGAAGTTGGGGGTTCCTGGGGGTTTAGAGTAAGTAGATAACCATGGAAATACGATGTTTCATTGAAACTAAGAACACTAAGAAAGAAAAATTGCTGTTAATTAAGTGAAGGTATTCCATAAATTTTAAGACACATCCACATTTGAGATGTTAATTTTTTTTTTTAAATGTAAGCTTAAGAATTGATGACATGAGGTTAAAGCCATCCATCATGAAAAAAAAAAAAAAGAAAGAAAAAAGAAAGAAAGACAAGAAAAAATGCACTAAAGAGAAATTTCTTTTTAACTTCCCTGCCACTTCAGGTGGGCAGCTAAGATGAAACCATGCTGTAAAAATCTATAATTCATGAAAGGTGACATTCTTTGATTGACACTGTGAGTTAACTGAATCTTTTCGTCACATGTGATTTTTAGGCAACTTCTAATCTTTAAATATAAGATAATTTTTTCCTAGGGAGTACAAATGAATATAACTTTGTTCTTTGGTATTTGAAGGCACTTAGGTTTCTTCAAAAATTAAGAGACAGTTCAATAGAAGGACTTTTATGCAATGCAGTCCATATACTCACCGCAAGCAGCATGCTTCTGCCTCCAGCTGAGACTCAATAAGAAGCTATTCCATCAGCAGGCAAGCCTGGGAAAGGTGCACTCCACACACCTCCTGACAGACCAGGAACCGCGCCATATGGTGATTTCCATGGATTTGACTGATTTCAAGCCAAGATGATAGTAATTTCCCCCTGGGCTAGGTTAGAGCAAGTACTGCCACAGATCAGTCGAACACATAAGCAGTCAATAGACAAAGCTACTTCTAAATTAGAAACACACAAGAGTTTTCAGAGCTGTTTTTCTGACTGATGTTTCTGCACCTGAGTTCCATGGGCCTTGATTGCAGAGGCTCTCAAAAAAAAAAAAAAAAAATCCTTCCAAATGCTTCCAGTGCTGGGTTGTAGATTACTGACTCCTGCACTGGTGGCTTGAGTTGAGAATGAGAGCTGAGTGTATCAAAGGCTCACCTTCGTCTGTACAATCTCAGGTCCAGCCCAGCCCAGGCCCGTCCTGTTTGAACCATTCCTAAGCTAATCACTAGATTCTTTAAAAGGAAAATTTGGGAAGCTTTCTACCCAGAGGTTGGTGAGGAGATTAGTTAATAACATATATTTTCATATACATATATTCTTCCAATTACCAGTAAAATTTGGAACACCCTTGTTATCTCAGACATACTTTCCCTTCTTAAGGATCTTACTCCACAAAGGAGAGAAGATCAGTAAGCAGGGTGATGATTTGTTATGACAACATAAAGGTGAATGAAGAAAAAAAGTTACTCCTTTTCCTCTTTGTGCCACGTATCATAAAATTGTAATCTTGTACTTCTCTTTGTTTTGGTGCTATAAGCCCAAGAGGAGACACTTTTTATTGAAAATGTAATTCCTAAATACTTGATATCAGAAATCAGATTTAGGTATTTTGCTTGATGGCATTTTGCTGAGCTATGGCTGCTACAGTAACTTAAGTGTATTTTCTCCCAAATTCTGCTGGATAAAAATGTGAATTACAATGCACCATCCAATTCCATTTTTATACAAGTATCCTTAATGTCTCTGATACATACCATCACCATATTTATGTTTAGGGACTGAAAATATAAATGAAACTGAATTCTTAAGAAGGTGCTTTGATCAAATTTTCATACTCTAAACCAGTGGTGATAAAGCAATATAGAAACTACAGATGGTTTCTACCTTCTCCTGTTTACTAATAAAAGCGACATCTTTATGCAATCAGGCTTTTGTGTTCTGAGGTGAACATAATATAATGATTGCATTTGCATTTTCAAGTATTGATCATGTTAGCATCTTTTGCAACACACCTGTGAAATTTATACTTTGGAAAAATTGCTTTGCAACGTGAGTAGACTCCATGCTAGTTCAGTTGTCTTTGGGTGGCATTATACAGTGGTGGCTTAGAGAACAGTCTTTGGGATCAGCCAGAACTGGGTTTGAATCCTAGGTTGGCCACACCGGCTGTGTGATCCTGGACACACAAATTAATCTTTCTTAGCCTCAGTTTTCCTATCTGTAGGATGGAGCTGATAGTAATATCTAGTGATAGGACTGTTTGGTGATTAAATGAGACAAGGTATATAAAGCCCTTATCCCAGAAACGTGCATTTGGTAGTATTGTGTTCAGTAGTATTAACTGCCATTGGTTTGTGATATTGGTACTGCCGATAGAATTTTCATGACATAACTAGTAAAAAAAGTCAGGCTGATGGTCCCTGACTTGTAGACTCAAATTATGGACACAAACCCTTGGAGAGTAATAATCTACAGTGTCGGGGAGAAAAGGTAGCTAGAGAGGCAGTTTCTGGCATATGTAAAGGCTTAGATTTGTTTGCTCTGTACCATCAGAACAAAAAGTTTCTCTTGTAAAGGAAGGAGGATGGAAGGAAAGAGGTTGTTCCAGAATGATGTTGTCCGTGGTGACAGGGTTCTCAGTCTTGGTAACCATCTCAGGACCCTGCACATGAAAGTCCCTCAAGGGCCTATGGATTATTTAAGCCACATCATCTTTGATAACATATTTTCTACTAGCAGACAAATTTCTCTCTCTTCTTACTTGCTAAATTGTTACCCTTCAGCAAAGCTGTTCTCATTTGGAGGATCAAGGTAGCTGGTGATTTTTTATCTGCACTCTATTTTCTCAAATATAAAACTAAGTCAGTCATAGAAACTCTGTATTTCAAGGGTTTGGATAAAGTGGTTGGAGAGGTAAGTGGGGTGTGTATCATCAAACCTATGTATCACCCTATGGAGTTTGGACTTTACCCTGAAAGCTGTGAGTGAGTTAGGTGTGGACGAGGAGAATCATGATTCATTTGGAGTTGGGGAAGGTTAATCTCAGAGTAGTGCTGAGATAATTAAATGTTTTTAGTATGATAGGCTGCATGGAATTTAAAAATAGTAAGAAAAGTAAGCACAGTACTGGAAAAAGGCTCGGTTATAATTGTTGCTATGTAAATTAGAACAACTGCCATCGAGATCAGTATGGAGGCTCCTCAAAAGATTAGGAATGGAACCACCCTATAAATCAGCTATGCCACTCCGTTGTATCTTTCTAAATGAATCAAAGTTAGAATACTATAGTGACACATGCATAACCATGTTTATTACAGCACAATTCACAGTAACCAAATTATGAAAACAACCTAGGTGTCTGTCAACAGATGAATGGATAAAGAAAATATGGTATATACACAGAATGAATTTCTACTAAGCCATAAAGAACAAAATTATGTAATTTGCAGGAAAATGTATAGAACTAGAGAATATTATGCTTAGTGAGATCAGCCAGTCTCAGAAAGTCAAGGGTCATGTGTTTTCTCTCATTTGTGGAAGTTAGAGAGGAAACAGAAAACAAAAGGGACTTCAGGTGAGTGAGAGGAGAGAGAGAAAGAGAGAGAGAGAGAGAGAGAGAGAGAGAGAGAGAGAGAGAGACAGAGAGACAGAGAGAGAGAGACAGAGAGAGAGAGATATTGAGGAAAGAAAAGTTCAAATAATACTCTGTCCATATATGAAAGTTATCACTACTAATCTCATTAACATGTACAGAGATGGAGAAGGAGGGAACAGAGTGAGATGTGGAGGAAAATAACAGAAAGTGGTCCGTGCATGTATGTTTGTATCACTTTGAACCTCACTATGATGTATAATTACAATGCACCAATAAAAGTATAAGAAGAGAACAAAGAAACTACTATTTGAATATGGATAAGTATTTCCCAAAGGTCTGTATCTTAAAGGTTTTGTCCCTGAGTGGTGCTACTGAAAGGTGCTATGTACCTTTAGGAGTGAGACCTTGGCAGCAGTCCTAGGGTTGTTGGGCGTGTGCCCTCAAAGAGCACTGCGGGACCCTGATCTCATCCTCTTTGTCATTTTGCTCTTTGGCTTGTGATGCAAGTGGTTCTGCTCTATCACACACTGTCTGCCATTGACGTCTGGTACTCCACCTGAAGCCCAAAGCATTGGGGCCACTCCATCATGGCCGGGAAACTCCCAAATCAAGAACTATATAGGCCTTTTCTTTCATATGTTAATTAACTGTGGTATTTTGTTATGGTAACACAAACTTACTGATATAATTGTCATGAAAAGGTAAAAGGGAGAGTAATTATAGATCAGCTTTGCTATGGTTACCCACTTGCTAGTATTTGGAAGTTGATGCTAAAGACCAAAGAAGTAGGAAAACCTACTTCAAATGACGTCTTCATCTCCTGCTCTTTCCATGACTTTTGCAGTGTGGCTGCAAAGTCTCTTTCCAACAGTTGTCCCCATGTGTGCCTTGTGACCCCTCACTTAGGGAAGCCCAGAGAGGGCCAATATTATCACAAGAGAAGGCCATGCCCTTGGGACTTATCGTTAGTCACTTGCCACTGGGCCTGAGAAGGCTTATTTTGCCAAATTGAGGGTCTAGTCTTCTCAATTGGCACTCAAGTTCCGACACATGCAGACAGTCCATAAATAAGAGATCTTTGTGGGATTTGCACATATCCTCAGATACATATACTTCTCTAAAACTCTTTCCAAATTGCACACCTGAATTCGACCCCAGCCCTTTCAGTCCTCCCACTGCCCTTTCAGCCCTCCCATTGCCCTTTCAGAGACCAACAAGCCGCCACTTGCAAGAACCCATGGTTTTTCTAATGCTCACAGAACAATATCTCACAGAATTTCCACAGCAAACCTCTAGGTAACACTTCAGAACACCCTTGGGTTCCATATTTTGATTTTATCACAATGGATTTCTTGGAATTTATTTTATGTTTACCCCAAATAGAGATATTTTGGGTTGCTTCTGCCTCATGCTGAGGCAGCATTTTTGAAATCTTGAGAATCCAAATGCAATGGGAGACCTGGGATTCATTTCTCCCCCCTTGGGGAGAAACTGGATCATAGCTTTTGCCCAGGCACTGCAGGCCTGAACCTTTACGACTACAAAAGCTGCGTCTCTTCATCATACACAGCAGAGAGGGAGGGCAGACGAGAGAAAGGGAGGTGGGGAGACAGCAATGCCAAGAAAGATACTGCATCTCAGGCATGGAAAGAGTTGTTTTATGGTGTTGTCTCCATTAGAACGCCAGGCAATCCATGGGGAGAAAGAAGCTATCAAACAAAAGAAAGAAACTTTTTAGACCAGAATTAATACCACACAGGGGGACGAGGCATAGATTTAATAAAGTTTTTTTTTAAAGATAATTGGTATAATAGGGTATAAAGAAATCTGGAGATCAATTAAGTTAAATGACCCTATGGGCAATTTGATAACACAGGTATCAAACTGGACAGGCTGCTGGTCTTCTTGGCTCTTTTGTGCTTTCTTCTGGCGGTGGTCCGTGCAGTGCCCCTGTTTCAAGGTGTGAGGTAGTGTGTGGGGCTCCATTTATTCACCACTTGTATTCACTCAGCAGTGACAGTCTCTTTGTGAATTTACTCCTGCAGTGACCTTCACTTCTTCCTTTTCCTCTTCCCAGTGAGCTCCTGCCAGGCTCACAGTACATCTGGACCACGTGCCTCCCAGGACACACAGGGCTTCTGTTAGGAGGCCCTTAGCAGGGGCCCTACAGCATCCACTTGCCCACATGTATATGCACATCCTAGAAATGCCCCATTAGAGGACCACTGGCCACCGGGGACAGGGTTCCAGGCCTGAAGGCCGCCCTCTTTGTACATTGCTTCTGAGAGACATCAAATAAGGACCCACAGACTATCTCTATGATCCAGCAACTAGGTTCCCAGAGCAAGAGGCAGCTCAATAGCACATCTTTATATATGTTCTCCCTCCTTTCCTGTTTTCCTCCACAGTCTCTCACTCTTGCTCCCAGAACCACATTCTCCCATAGAGTGGCCCTAAATCCTAGTTGGCCCATAGTGGCCATGACATAATTAGTAACTATTGTCTTGACATAATTAGTAACAGTTTTGCCCGTATCTCTACAAATTATCCCTATTGGGTGATCAGTGATAAGGTCACTATGTAATTATCTGTTCTATATTTGTACTTAAGACAATTTTAGGACCCAGGTAAAATGGGTCCAAATTGTGACTGATTATGAAAGTTCACAATGCTGAGGTACTGAGTACTCACTGTGAGCTAGGAAGGCACTGCGGCAGGATGGTAGCACTTGGGATGAAGCAGCAAACAACGTAAAGATCCCTACTGGATGCTTAGGTGATAGCAGGTGGAAACAATTATACTTATTTAATACTTTGATAATTATCATTTAATAACATAATTATATAATTATTGTTTGATATAATTATTAGCAAATGCAGTAAACAATTACAGTATATGGAATGTAAGAGAAATTGAGAGTGAAAAAGGAATTACAGATGAGTATATTGCAGTTCAGAAAGATGAAGCACCTTGCCTTAATTATCCCTTTAACTGGTTGCAATTTCAAATAGGATGGTCAGAATAAGTGTCATTGTGAGGTGACATCTAAGCAAAGACTTGAAAGAGGGGAAGGAGTTGGCATTAGAGTGAGGGGGAAAGATCAGTCCAGGTAAAAGGAACAGTCAATAATGCAAAGACCTTCAGGGCAGGATCAAGAAATAACTGGGACACTAGAACAGTAGTCCAGTGTGGTTGGACTTGAACCAGTAAGGGTGATGTAGTAGACAAGAGGTTAAAGAGACAATGTGGAAGAGTGAATTTCTAAGCAATTCATTCCTTGCTATCAGCCCTTATGCTGATTGACCCAAACCTGACCCAATTACTGAAGAAAGAATTAGAAAGTCACCACAATCCCACACTTGGCCTATATATCCCAGAACCTACCCTTGGAGCTGAAAATAAGCTCCTAAACCCCAGAATTGCCATACAATTGGGAAAAGTGGAATGGGAACTGGAAGTCAACTACAATTTCCTCCACCATGACCAAACCTTTAGAGAGATTCCTTGGACAATCTCCAAAGTTTGAGTCTTATTCTTGCCCAAATAACTTCTCTGTGTTTGGCTACTTACCACTGGCTGTCATCAGACATTCAACCACAGAATTTAGAGGAAAACGAAGAAGTCAAAGACAATGCAGATGGTGGAGAGATTCACGAGGAAGAGATTACTGGTAGTAGCTGTTCTACTCTAACAGTAGCTGCATGAACTCTTTCAGTTCTTCCCAGCTTTTGTCTTTTGTGACCTGGAACCTAAGGTTGGTGGTTCAGAAGAATTACAGGAACCAGCAAGGTATGGTGGCTCACGCTTGTAATTTGGGAGGCTGAGACGGGAGGATCTGGGTTCATGGCCAGCCTCAGCTACCTAGTAAGGCACCCTGCAACTTAGTGAGACCCTGTTTCAAAATAAAGAATAAAAAATAGGGCTGAGGGTATAGCTCAGAGGTAGAATGCCCCTGGGTTCAATCCCCATTACCGAAAAAAAAAAGAATTACAGGAACCAGCTCTGTTCTCACTTGCTCTACACTCACTGGTGTCCTTTAGATCTCAGCTGAAAGGAACAGACTCTAAAATGTGAGTTTCAAGAGGATCTCAATGAGAATTCAATGCGCCTGAATTTCAAACATGAACTGAGCTCAGGAAAGGGTAGGAACTTACCCACACGTACGCTCTTGGGGATTCATTTTCTACACTCTTAATCCAGTACTGTGTCTACAGCAAAAAAAAAAAAAAAAAAAAAAAAACCCAACAAAACAAAACAAAAAGAAACACCTTGCTGTTATTTAATTTATGAAAAGGTGTCTGTTGCTGCACATCCACTGGATCCTGGTTATAGCATCAAGAAAAGTCTTCAAGTTATTTAGATGATGACAGATGACTCCCACAGACAGAGGGATTAACTAAGAATCAAGTCATCAAGGTTGATTAGGCAGTTATTACCTACTTAAAAGCCAGACAAGGGACATGGCAAAGTATGTGGGATCTACACTATTACGAACACATATTTTTGGAAATGAGAATAAATGAAAGTGATATTCTACCTTAAGTAACTTCATAATAGCAGTACACACTCGGTTTGGGGCCAGAAAAGTTTTGAGTGTCAAGTCTGTCATTTCTCTGTGACCTTGAGCCAAGGTACATCATCTTTCTGAACTGCAATGTACTCATCTGTAAACAGGACAATGGAGAAAAGCTCAGAGTTTTTATGAAAATTAAGTTAGAAATAGACTTGGAAGCTCTTTGTGACCTTGAAAGCTCCTCACAAATAAATGGTACTATTATTTCCAAGTGTATACTGGCAGTGTGTTACTCTTACTCTGGTGAAGGTAGAAAGGTGATATGATCCTCATTAACTTAAGCTGGAGACGAAATAAATTATTGTAAACAGTCTATTATTGCAACCCTTGAGTCTGATGACATGATAATTTATAAAGTAATTCAGGTAGTTCAAAGACATTTGGGGAGACAAGTTTCCCTGGGAGGCTTGCAGTTCCCTCCCTCAGAGGTATTACAATATGGTCTCACCTGCCTTCCCTGAGGAGCCACTGGTAACACCTGGATCTCTCTTCTGATTAGAGCTGGGTGGTAAGGAAGGGATAGGACTTGTGTCCAGGATAGAAGTACACCAGCTGCTGGGGGATTGCAAGGGGTTCCATCCAACAGCAAAGGCTCATTTTGTTGAGCAAAATGAATTACTGTCTCATAACTAAAAGGCTTGACCATGGTTTTTAGAGAAGCCCAGAAACTAGTGCCACAGAAAATATTATTTATTTTTGGAGACAATGTGCCTAATGGTTAAGAGGATGGGATCTGAAATCAGATTGCTTAGAGCCTAATACTGATCCTATTAATTTTAGTGGTGTAACCCTATGCAAATGATTGAATACCTCTAAGTTTCGTCTTCTCATCTGTAAAATAGGATAATAGCCCTAAGGTTTATAGTTAAGATTAACTGAAAGAATTCATAAGTTTCTTAGGCTACTACCTAGCATATAGTAAGTAAACTGTCAATGTCCTTATAAAACACATTCAAGTAGATTTCTTTCTCTACATGTAATAATAGATATGAAAGTTATATATATTTAAGCCATAAGTATTATTACTTTTTATATTTGAATATTTAAGGTAAAAGAAGTAGAAAAAATTGATCCTATGGCTCAAATTTTAAATCTATCCTTCAACAGAAAAAAAAAGTAACTAAGAAGACTACTTTTCAAAAGTACATGAAATTAGTCTAGTATGGCTAGACTGACATTGAGCATTTAATGATAACTATCTTTTGCTTTTGCTTTTCCTCCTGTTGACCTTATTTGTAGAATTTCATTTTGGAGAATGTAGACTTTATTTTATGAAAAATTTAGCTAGGCCATACCACCAATACTTCTGAGAGCCTCTGTAGGCCTGTTTGGGGGAGGGGCAGGGATCCAAAGTAAAAGATCACTTTATCAAACTTCCTTGTTTGTCATTCAAGAAAACACCAAATTCAGGCTCAACTAAGAGGGTTTCATAGCAAGGAGCTGTGCCAGGGTTGAGCACTTGTTTTAGACTGCTTGTTTATTTTATCACTGTGACCAACATACCTGACACAAGCAACATGGATGAGTAAAGGTGAATTTGGGCTCAAGGTTTCAGAGGTACAATCCATAGTTGGCTGACTCCAAGGCAGACATCATGGCAGCACGTCACATGGCAGAGGACAGCACCTCATCTCAGGACAGTTGGAAAGCAGAAAGAGCGAGAAGCCACCAGGACAGATACAGTTCCCCTAGGCTACACTCCCAGTGACCTACCTCCTCCAGTCATGCTCTACCTGCCTACATTACCACCCAGTAAATCCACTCAAATTATTAATATGTTGGCAGATTTATTCACTGATGAGAGTAGAGTCTTGATTCAATTATTTTACTTCTGAATATTGTTTCACTGGGAACATGTTTTCAATACATCAGCCCTTTGGGAGGCATTACAAACCCAAACCATAACAGCACTGTATCCTGGGATTTCAGTCCCTCTGTCTATCTGGGGCTAGGAATCCTGGAGGTAAAGACTGAAAATCTCTCCCTTTTACTCTAACAAGAATTAGTCAGTGAGCCACCTATGTAAATAACATGCACCTTCTATTCATATACCACTTTTTCTGTGCCAGTGACTTCAATGTGAAGACAATCAGCCAGAAATTTCCAGCATGCCTTCATCCCCACTAGCATCTTGGCAACTAGGAGCAGTAGGTTTGGGGTTATATTGTTGAGCCAAATATTGTTTTCTGAGCCTCAATTTTTGAGGAGTGAGAGAATCTTACCTCTATTCTATAACTGGCTAATGTGAATCAAAAGAGAAATAGATAAGAAGTAGCTGTTGTCTCTATGTTGGCTAGTTGAGATTGCTTTTTAACTCCACTGGAAAAGACAATAGGAAAGTGGAAATAAATGAAGTTTGCATGAAATAAAAAAGAAGAAAGGAAGGTCTTTAGGAATTTTAGATGACAGGGATAGAAGAAAAAAACAAAAAACAAAAAACATTGTATCATGCCTGGAAGGTCCCATGAGAATTAAAAGAAAATACTTCCCCCCAGCATGTTCCCAGAGTGCCACCCTCTCACAATTCCCTGAACCATAGTAAGCTCTACTCTGGGGACTAATTCACATCGTTGCCCTTCCTTATGGAGCTAGTGACTTGGAGATGTTGTTTGTAGTGAAGAATTGCAAAGTATGATTTTTCTCAAATTCTGGCTACGCAGACACGAGTGAGCCTTAAGTGACACCAACAATCTCTTCAGTGACTCCAGCAATCTCCTCTGTGGGCCTCCTCTGTGGGCCCCTAGTCAGAAAATAAAATAAGTCACTCTGGGAACATTCAAGCCCTCGCTTTGCCAAAATCCTCCAAGATGTACAATGCTGTTATGTTTTAAAGATTTCCATTATACAGCCAAGGAGTCATCTCCTCTTCAGCTTTATAACACCTTTAAACTAATGCCACATAGAAGCTTCTAAGGAGTTTATGGTTAAGATCTGTTCTTCCTTAATGACAATCCTGGTTTAACATGGTGCTCCTTTTCAATGAATTAGTAATCTTCAAATGCAGTTGGTTTCTCAGCTTCCATTTTTCTTTGGAATATTTACTGTTCAACCAACAGAGAACTAGAGATGAAGGATGTTCCCCAAGAATCAGATTCCAAGAGTCCAGAGCAATAATGGGGGAATGGGAGTTTCCACCTTCACTCTAAGCAGTGGCTATGAGCCTGCATTTAATCATCTAACCAGAGGATTTTTGTTTCAGTGGAGAGAGTTGTAATCAAATCAGTCATTAGCCATGCCAGAGATCATTGGTTTTATCCAGAGTCGTTGGTCATTCTTCTAAATACTGGGTTGAAGAAACAACCCCTTTATGATCCCTTCCCAACGACAGGTCCTGAGTTATGGCTTCTGCCATGCCCTGTGCCAGGTGAGTACACACCAATAACAAGTACAGGAGAGAAACACAGCTATTCATTGTGCATGTTTATTATGGTTTGGAATGGGGTGTCCCCCAAAGAAACTGATGTGTTGGCAATATAATAGTGAGAAGTAAAATAATTTATTCAGGTCTCTAATCTCATCAGTGGACAAATCCACTAGTGGATTAATCATTTTAATGGATTTATGGGGCGGTGACTGCAGGTAGGTAGGGAGTGACTGGAGGGGGTAGGTCACTGGGGGTAGGTCTTGGTGACTATATCTGTCCCTGGTCTCTTCCTCTCTGTCTGCTTTCCAGCTGCCATGAGTTAAGCATCTGTCCTCTAGCCATGCCCTGCATCCCTGCCACCATGGTGCTTTTGCCGTGGAGCATGCTGAACATGGACTGGCCCTCAAAAACCATGAGCCAAGTCAACTCTTTCTCCTCTAAGTTGTTGGTCACAGTGATGAAAAAACTGACTAAAGCAACATTACTGCTAATCTTAGTATATTTCATTCCATATAAAATGAATACCTACTATTTTTTGAAAGGCTTATTTTCCCTGGGCACTGTGCTGAGTGCTTAACAGTACTACTACCCATTCCTATAGCAAGCACTTATTGAACATCTACATGTGATAGATACAAGAGATTTGGGAGGTTTAACAAGCAATATTCCTGCCTTCCCTCACTCTTCACACCAGGCATGGTGGTGCATATCTCTAATCCCAGCACTTAGGAGACTGAGAGAGGAGTATCACAGTTTCAAGGCCAGCCTTAGCAACTTAGTGAGACCCTCAACAAATTAGGGAGGTCCTGCTTCAAAATAAAAAATAAAAGGGCTTAGGTGTAGCTCAGAGGTAGATTGCCCCTGGATTCAATCCCTAGTACCAAAAGGGGGAAAAAAAGCATTTACTAAAATTAATCCTTAACCATATCATATGCTTTAGGTAGTTAGTAGCGAAATAGATCAATTCACATCAGAATGGTAAGAACAGTGATTATTACAACTGTTGTTTATCCTCCCCCTTCTTTTAGATTTATCTATTCTTGTCTATCTTGAATGGTTTTCTCCAGTGGTAGAGAGATAAATATGGGAGCTTCTGCTGGGGTTTTAGCATAAGCACATGAGATTGTTTTGTATCTACCATTGTCATTAAATCATTGGCTGTGTTATCTACATTAGAGCCCTTATTTGTCACAATGCATTATGCCCATAGAGATTTTGAAGCCCTGAGTTCTGGGAAAGCACCAAAGTTCAGTCCAGTTTCAGGTGTCACTGGTAAACCTCAGCACGCATAACAGAAGAAGGACCACACTGGGGAAAGGAACCGAAGACAGATGAGAAGCAGAAGGGAAAAGAGAAGAGAGGAAGACAAGACAGAACTGAATGGCATGGGAAATAGGTACGGCAGTATGACCACCTGGCTTGAAGCTGACCAGAGCAATTGGGGCTACAGATTCTATCCCCTTCATATCTCTCCCCCATCCACTTTCTCCTTCCTCAACACTAGTGCCCCCTGACCTGAGGCTTTGCCAGCTATTGTTTCAGTTACTGAAAACTAGAAAGCAACACTAGAAAGAATTTCTTTTCCTTCCTCATGATTTTACAGATAGAATTGTTCTTACCATATGTCTTAGCAACCTCGATATATTATTTTTTCTTTCCTTATTGCCAAGAACTGTTACCTTTTCACTTTAAAAAAACAAACATTTTAGGGCTTCTCTTTGACATATTCAAACTGCCAGCCTCACTACTTTTGTGCTTTGGGGCCATTATTAAGTAAAATGAGGATTACTTGAACATAGGCATGGAGAGTTGACCATAGTGGATATGATAACTGAAGTGGCTACTAAGATATTGAGAGAGAGAGAGAGAGAGAGAGAGAGAGAGAGAGAGAGAGAGAGAGAGCACATTCATGCAATTTTTTATAATGATAATTATAATTGTTCCATTTTATTATTAATCTCTTACTGTGCTTACTATATAAATTAAACTTTATCATAGGTATGTATGTCTAGCAAAACACATGGTATATATAGGATTTGGTGTTATCTCTGGTTTCAGGCAGCCACTGGGGTTTTGGCATGTATCCCACAGATAAGGGGGTTAGTGTACCAGCATTCATCATCTCCTCCTAAATATAGCAACAGCCTTATTATGTGTTTACATCCCCAACTTTGCTTCCATCAGTCTAGTAGTCTACTTAAGACAATTTCAAAAAGAAGGAAACGATCTAATTTTGGTCCACCCAAATCTGTAATTTTTCATGCTTATAAATTTTTTTAATGGGGAGAATCTTACAAGGCCAATTTTAAATATCTAGATATAAAATTGCTCTTATAGTAAAATCTCAGGTAAAACAATACAGACAAATGGTGAAAGACACCTCTCAAAATTTTAATTGTATGTCTTTGTGTAGTAAGATTGTGAAAATTTTTTCCCAGTTTTTCTACAGTAGGCATGTGTTAATTTCATAATCAGAAAAGAGTAAAGATATTTTAAGATGACCCAAAAATAAACCAAGGTACTATGCTATGATAAACTCAGACATTATATCCTTACTAACATGATACACTATAAAGACTGGTAATCAGTTTCACAGGACAGTTCCTCTTGGAAAAAAGGAAGCAACATTACACAGAATTCTTTTGTTGTACTTATTGTCAACCTCCCAATGAAATCATAATCCAAAGTGAGAAGTTAAAATTATATATATGTTTATATATCCATATATATCCGTATGTGTATCTATGTATCTGTTTGGGTATATGTATTTAAGTGTGTTATAGACATGTCAAAGTCAACATATAGAATCTATCTCTACAAAGTATTATTTCCTAAAAAATGAAGAAAACAGAGGCTCAGAGAGGTTGTGTAATTTTTATAAGGTTTCCCGGTAGGTACTGCCTCATGGACATTATTCAGTACTCCTGGCTCGGGCACTCTGTTAATTCACTGACCGCTGCTACTTGTCAGGTGAAAGAATGGCACAGTTCCCCAATCTTCAAGCCACATAGATGGGGTTAAATTTTATCAGAGGTGCTTATTGTTTTGGTCAGTCTTTAAAATCCAGGAGACGAAAAATAATCTGATCCAATCAAAGGAGGTTTCCCCTCTACTGTGAGAAATAAGGATTCATACAGAAGAAAAAAAAATTGATGTTATTTCTTACCAGATTCACAATGATAAATATAGATTGATCTACAGATGTCTATAGATATATCTTAATCCCCAAGGATATCTGCATTTCTCAATTTTTCTCATTTTAATCTATTCTTGCATAGACTTGCTACCTAACTGGCATTTCTGCTCTAATTTGTCCCCTCTGTGGTCAATGACATCTCCCTATTCTTCAACTCAGGTCAAAATACCAAAATAAAAAATAGTTTCTAAGGTGAATTTTTAAGGTGAGCTTTTGCTTACTTTATTTTCTATTTCTGGTTAAATGTGAAGAAATAATTTTCAATGACATTCCAAACGATTACAGTGTATATTACTGTCAAAATGACGTGTTTTTACACAGAATAATCATAAGTTAGAGTCTCTTTCATCTCAGCTCCATTGGGTACATCGTTCTTCCTTCCTAAGTGATTGTTAATATATAATGGCAGCCACACCTCCCTGCGCTAGTAAAGTTATCACTTCATAGATACTTCAGAAGGAAGATAAAATTAGGATTGAGTCTGCCCAACAGTAGAATGGATTCCAAAACCCAGCTTGACTGTAACTTTTCATAGAATCATTGTATCACACAGACCCAAGCGTCAGAAATTATTGTCAAATTGGTTTATACTATCAAAGCAATTTATATTTTGAAGACTTACTAATTTGCATTGCCATTTAAAGGGCTCCCAAAATATCTACTTGATAGGAAAACTATTTAAAGAACAGCTCTGAAGCCCCAACTAAACATCAAATCCTGAAGAATGATTTCCTGGTCCAAAAATAAGAAAAAAACAAACCCCCAAATCCTAGGGAAATGTTTGAGATTTTTAAATGTGTAGGTTATGATTATTATTTTGGATGTAAAATACATTTCTCTTTTTTCTTCTAAGGTTTTTTACTTATGAATTAGATTAGAAAGAAATGACAACAGGAGGATGATGGTTTGTGGGAGGATGGTAGAGTCAATGAATTGGGAATCCAAACTGAAATATGACTGAAAGCAGAGCAGGGCACTACAGAGATATCAAGAAAGATGAATAAGCAGTTTGAAACTGAGATTATGGAGGAGTTGCAGATATGAATAACCACAAGCATGTGCCCATGGGAGTGAGTGATTGAGACAGGGTGGAGGACAATATCATTGTGGAGAAAGGCCAGAAGATCAGAAGCATCCCCGTGGATGTGAAAATCACCAACAAATGATGCCCGAGTGATGCAAAGGAAAGAAAAGCGGGCGGAGGTAGCTTGGAGCTGAGGACTGGGTTTGAGGCACGTCAGAGGGGTTCCCTCTGAGGAATGATGTGCAGAAAGCTGGATGTTGTGAGGGACGTTGTCAAGTGAAGGTGTGGAGAGAGCATTCCAGACAGAGAGCAAGACGGCAGGTTCTGAGAGGGCGAAAGCTTAAAGAGGTCACACAGGGCATGCAGCCAGTTGGCTGTAGCGGTGTGAGCATGGGACTCCCTGGACAGGGCCCAGCCACATTAGATGCTGTGCTCAGTGGGAAGGGACTTCAGTGAAGGGCTTTGAGAGTAGAGTGACTTACATTTTTACAAGGTCACTCTGATGGTGTGAGAGGAAGGCTTTTGGCAGGTGAGAGAAGACTAGGACAGAAGCATCTGGGATGAAGAGGCCAAATCAGACTTAGGAGGCAAAATTACCAAGTAAATGAGTTGGCTACAAGGAGAATTTATGATGACTCTCAGACTTCTGGCATGATATCTGAAAAAGAGGAGCATGTGTAGGGTAAGCAATAAAGAGTTCAATTTAGTTTAATCATTGAATTTGGTTTAGATTAGATTTTTATATGTGTGTTTTATATACTAATGAATCATACAGATAGAATTCTTTAGAAACAATTGGTATATAGATCTGGGGTTTGGTAGGAAGTAAAAGATAAAAGTATGGGTTTGTAAGCTCGGAGGGCTTCAGGGAACCCAATAAATAATAACGGTGTCCTCCACCTGAGTTCCAAATCAACTGAAAATAAAATATAAGAGAAAGGGAGAAACTCAAGTGGATGCAGCTCTCAGTGGAGGAAATGACTCATGTGTATAGACAAGAAGGGTTTGTAGTGCTGAGCGTCAGAACTGCCCACCGAGTGACGAGTAAACTACGACAAACCAACAGATAACTCACAGCACTGAGACAAGGGAGGCTTTGAGCCAAGCATACCCGGTTCATTCTTCCCACACTAACCAACTTGATCACTAACACTTGGCCTACCAAAGGATTAGTAAGTGGAAAGAAGGAAAGCACCAGGAAGATCTTACTTGTGAAGACATTTCAGCATGGACTAAGTGATTTCACTTAATGAAATCAGGCCAATGGAGGGCATGGTCTTTAGTCAGGAGAAAACTTAGATCTGAATCCAGGATTCTTTTTTTTTTTAATGTGATTTTATTGGTGTGAATTCAGGATTCTGACAGCCAGCTCATAGGCAACACCATCTTTGTGTACATAGTTGAAAAAATAAATGTGGATGATCTTTTTTTGATTCTGCTTTTGTTTAAAGGAGGGATGACTGAGATGGTCCTCTGTTGTTTGTTGTAGCTCTTGAGATACTAATAGGACAATTAGAAAGAAAACACAAGACCATTTATTCTTTATAAGAATGAAATAACTTATCTGATATAACTTATCTGTGTTTGACTTTAGTGTGATTCTAACTCTGTGATATAATTGTACTCTTTAGGGCTCTTTCCTACAGGGAAAAATTAAAAGCTAGGGAAAGAGTCATAAAGTGTCTAAGAAAACATGTATTTCACATCAGCACTAAGTTGTAATTTGTGAAGCAATTCCACCTTGTCATTCTAAAATAGCATTTAACATAAGAAAGCAGAACCTCAGATTTTTTTTTTTCTCAAAAAGTGTACTTGTCCATACTCTACAGCAGGGCACCCTCCAACATTCCTTAGGCCTTAATTAAATAAGAGCAGGAGAGAGCATTGGGCTTGGGTTCAGGATAAATATCCCCAGCTTGAACAGGAGATGTTGCTTTAATGACTTGGAATATGTCCAGAAAGCTCAGACTGGCTAGCAGGCAAATCTGACAGCTACTGGATCTTGCAGCAATAACATTCTAACCAATTAAAAACTGAGCTAGAAATAATGGTTTGTCACCGAGTGGTGTTTCAGAAACCAATTGGTCCAGATTAACCAGAGGATTAACTTTTCTAACTGAATTTAAAGGTCACAGGGAGCTGACTTTAATGAAAGAGAAAAGCATTCAATTAGAAAGGGAAAACTTTCATATAGAAATTAGGTTAATAGATCTCACACTGTTATTTATAGACAACTAATAAAATTGCTGTCTTATTTTATGGCAGGAGTTCATAGTCAAGGATAAATATGTTCATTATTAAAAAAAATTAAATGAGCAATCAGCTACTTCGAAGGGATTCTTCTAGTAGAAAGGGCATAGATGGGTTGCCAAAATCTACAAATATGTTCATATTTGATAAGGATTCTTAGCAGGTAAACCAGACTACTTTTGAGTGACACTTAACTGATAGAATCAGAGTCAAGTTAACCATTTGACCTCTGACTTCTGGAGATACCTGAGATCAGTACCCCAGGTGGCATTTGCATGGCCAGTGACCCATTTCATTAGTGTGAACCATCATTCTTATCAGTAAACAGGGTTTGGATGTGCAGAGTGACTCCTGTCAGGCATGTGAAGGATCTTGCTACGTATAACACCTCAGTTGGTTAAAGGAAGCTTTTTGATCCCTCTCTATGATATGTGGTAACAGCCTCCATCACTCACCAGTTGATCCCACCCAAGCAGAGAAGGGATACTCAGGATCTATCAACAGACACCTGGGCATCATCAAATTCCTGAACACTCTACCTCAGTTGCTTGGCCCAATGACCAGTCTAACTAGTATGTTTTTCTGGATGGGACTGAGCATGCAACAGAAGCTCCTCATGGTTGGACACCAAATGTTATGCCTATATTTAGGGGTAATTTTCAGTTTATATGCACTGGTTTGGCTGACTGACTGCTTTTGGTGGGAAATGTGTGCAGCCAAAGATTCTTTCCCCCAATACCCAGTGTCCCCCACCTGCTGCCCTGGCTTCTCCCTCATTATCCAACAGCTAAAGGATTAATGCCTGTCTTATAAGGGAACCTCCAGGAGTCTGAACCACCAGTGTTCATTCTTTGGGGTGGGTTGTTGCATAGTTTGAATATTGCCCCAGGTTATATCTGTGCTATGCCCTTAGAAATTGTTCCACACGTTTATTGTTTCTTCCTTATTGATTCAGTCCAGGGAGGTTACCCTACTGACCACTCTTTATTGGACACATGTAAGTAAACTACCTGCAGCTATCAGTGAAGCAGTTGGTTAACATCTTGAGCCTCTATACACCAGTCTGGGCCTGCATATCCGAAAGTGAATCTTAGAAGTTACAGTTACCTGGTTATTACACTGTAAAGCCAGTCAATCTAGTTTTTTTCACTTAAAACACACTTTGATGATTGAATTATTTGAATTGGCTAGATAGGAGTACTGAATTAACCAGAAATTTGTCAATATCATTTTTTTCTAGTTATAGCTTTACTATTAGCATTTCATAGCAAGAAAAGCAAGCATTTCAAACATTCCTAGATTAGAAAAATTTCTTTGACAATAATTCATTTTTCAGCTGAGTGTGGTAGAGCACTGCTGTAATTCCCCAGTGCTTAGGAGGCTGAGACAGGAAAATTGATCATAGGTTCAAGGACAGACTCAGTAATGTAGTGTGACTCTCAACAACCTACTGAGACTCTATTTCAAAACAAAAAATAAAAAGGGCTGGGAGTGTAACTTAGAGGTAAAATGCCCCTGGATTTGATCTCCATTAACCCCCCATCCTCCCCACACATACAAAGTTACTTTTTTGAAGCTGTCAATTTACGTTTTCTTCCTTTTAAGTTTGTTTTTCTCAAATCCTAAGAAATAACTATGATTTCCTGTCGTGGTGGCACATGCCTGTAATCCCAGGCTGAGACAGGAGGATTGAAAGTTCAAAGCCAGCCTGAGTACCTTAGCAAAACCTTCAGCAATTTGGCAAATAAATAAAAAATAAAATAGGGCTGTGTTTGTAGCTTGGAGAATGCTCCTGAAGAAGAAAAAGAAGAAGGAGGAGGAGGAGGAGGAGGAGGAGAAATAACAATGATCAAATTAATTGACCAACTTCCAATTTCTATAGTTTAAACCCATATTGAAAAACCTCTATTCTTTTAGTAAAATTTTATCTCAAACTAAAGCTACCCCTCATGGTTTTTTTTTTTTTTTTTTTTTGCGGTACTGGGGATTGAACTCAGGGGCGCTCTACCTCCGAGCTACGCCCCCAGCCCTATTTTTTATTCTTTATTTTGAAACAGGGTCTCACTAAGTTGTGGAGTGCCTCACTAGGTAGCTGAGGCTGGCCGCGAACCCGGATCCTCTGGTCTCAGCCTCCCAAATGCTGGGATTACAAGCGTGCGCCACCACGCCAGGCTTTACCCCTCATGTTTGATGGCAGAATGAGACTGAGCAGAGTGGTGCTTGTTCCACTTCCAAGACTCAGCTGAGTTGTAGTTGAGAAAGTGTGTTCAGCAGACACTGACTGAGTTCCTGTTATGAGCCATGCCATCTTTTGGGTTGTGCCGATTCAGCAATGAGCAAAACAAAGTCCTTTTCCTTGGAAATTAAAATAAATCTCAACTACTATGCTATTTATTTCAAAAGAATCAGAAATTCCTTAAATGTTTGAGGGTCCTAAAAGAGATTCTGCTTAATTATTTTTTATTCATTCTAGTGATCATACTTTTTCCATTCCCTATGATATCCTGACTGGCAATGAATAAATGTGAAAAGACAAAAAAAATCTCAGAAAGATACCTCTGGTTCCATCTACCATTTATACTAGAAATCAATAGATATAAACTTGAAACAATATTAATAAGCTAATTCTTCATATATGTTCACAAAAGATGTGGTATATGTGTTGACTTAGGTAAAATACACAGTGCTTAGGGGATGTCTCTATCAGGGAACTCTCCCTGCTGACTCAGCCCTCGTCCTGAACCTCTGAATAGAAAACTGTTCCTCGAACATCTCCACCTGCCTGTCATTTGCAAACTGACTCTTTTGATGTGTACTTTCTCTTCCATATATAATAAGAAGGAAAAGAAATTGAGGATGTTATAGTATGTCACACCTTTTAGAAACTATAACAAAATACCATAGATGGGGTGGCTTAGAAACAACAGAAACTTACTGCTTACAGTTCTGGAGACTGGGAAGTCCAAGAGCAAGCAAAGTGCAGGCAGATTCCATGTCGGATGAGGGTCCATTTACGTATAGCCGGCACCTTCTTGCTCTGCCTGCACATGGTGGAAAGGGTGAAGCAGCTTTCTGGGGCTTCTTTTTTTCTTTTCTTTTTTTTTTTTTTTGTGGTACTGGAGATTGAACTCAGGGGAATTCTACCTCCGAGCTACAACCCCAGCCCTATTTTTTTTTTTTTTAAGTTCTTTATTTTGAAACCGAGTCTCACTAAGTTGCAGAGTGCCTCACTAGGTAGCTGAGGTTGGCCGCGAACCCGAATCCTCCAGTCTCAGCCTCCCGAATGCTGGGATTACAAGCATGCGCCACCACGCCTGGCTCTGGGGCTTCTTTTATAAGGACATCAATATTATTTACGAGGGCTCTATTCTGATGATTTAATTACCTCCCAAAAGCATTACCTCCTAATCCCATCACCTTGGAGAATAGGTTTTAATATGAATTGAGACTGGGGTGGGGCAACATTCAGACAGTAGCAACAGCCATGTGAAGACCAATCCCTCCTTCAAAGCTTTGCCAAGCATTGCTTGCTCCAGGCGCCCTTCTCAGATTCCCTGGGTTGTAGCTCATTTCTCTTTCCCATCTCCCATGGCTTATTATTTAGTACTTTCTACAGCCTATCTTGAGTTAGGAATCTTCGTGTATGTGTTTGCCTCTTCCTCTAAAATATGAGACTCTAGAAGACAAAGGCCAAATTTTAATCATTTTTTATTTCCCAGAGTGCCTAGCACAGTGAGTTACACACAGTAGTCACTTAATAAATGCTTATTGAATTGAATAGAATAAAATAAGTTAGTGTCAGTTCTATTTTTCAGTACAGACTTGAAGAGATGGAAAGGAAAAAATTGGGTTAAGCTGAACCGTATTCATGTTCGCAATACACGATATCAGACATAAAGGTTGTTCAATATATTTGTTTCGAGTTTCTTCCAGAACATTCTTCCAATTCTTTGATATATACTGTATATTGGAGAGCTGAAGTGAATTACACATGAGGCACCCTGTCTGAAGTCTATGGAGTTTACAGAATTGCCTATGCTTTGTGGGACCCCCAAAATGAGGGAAATAAAGCCCATCAAACTTTTTTTGAAAGCCACTGGAGAGGAATAAAATACAAAAAGGTAATCATGCAGTAGCAGCAGCAAGCAGGCCCCCTAAGTTGTGTCAAACTGCCTGACTAGTTAGAGCCGTGTTCAGGGCGTCTCCCTCGCCTGATTCTCTAACTCTCCCCGGCTCCCTTTGCTGCCTTGGGAAGCTCACTCTCATTAAAAGGGACGGGAAACTAGCCACATCATTATATTCACTTAAGGCAGAGTTTAGCTGGTCAGTCTTCTGCGTTGTCAGTAATAGCTGCCACTTTGGGATTTTGAGCCCTTATTGGCATCATGAATTGGGTTGGGACTTTTATTTGTCTTACTTAGAAATTTACATGTCTTCAGAACAACTAAAAATTCGCAAGAACAAACTAATTAATGGATTCCATTTTTGACAGCTACAAGAAGACGGATGAGAAAGTAACATGCTCCTGGCAGCGTGTTATCAATTGGGAGGCAACAGTGCATTCCCTCTATGTGGAACAGTGAGCTGGAACCGACACTGACAGATGACACGGCCCTTTGACAGTGACGCCTGTATGAGCTGACAGCTCCACTTGCAGTCAGTCAAGTCCACGCTTCACAGTGGAATTTTAACGGGCTCGATTTGCAGAATATGCTTCACCTACTTTGCAGCTTGTAGTAGAAGTGAATAAAAATTTCAAAGCATTCACATTAAAAGTGGATTCCAGGATCTATTACTCAACCTCCTTTACCAACCTCCAAGCTAATAATTATGACAGTAAATAAAACATTATTGGGAGGGGGGAAGAGCTAGAAAAGATAAAATTCTCCCCTAAAATTAAGTTTTCTACAAAGCAAGATAATTCATATATTAGTCAAAATCTCATGGGGAGGATGAGATACCAAATTTCCCAAGGTAATTCCAGTTTAATCAGAAAAATGTGTGTGTGTGATCAGAAAGGGATCTAAAGCATCTAATCATGCTTTTAAAACTCATTAGATATCCGAAAACTTGCTACTAAATATTGAAAATTATTTTTCTTTAAAATAATTAGCCTTGTTCATTCACTTCCAGGTTCAGGTCAGACTTTTTATTTTACCTTTTTGCCATCTACTCTCTTTGAACAAAATGTGTGCGCGAAGCTGATTTCCTGTGTGACTTTCGTAAAGTTACTCTTCTGTGTTTCCATTCCTTCACCAATAAAATGTAGCTAATCACCCTGTCACCACCAACATCCCTCACAGGCTTAGAGCAAGAAATAAGGGCACCAGGGGTTGCAAACTAGCGACTGGAAGGCCAAATTGGACTGGCAGGGGTGTTGTGAATTTTTGCATTTGAATGCCCCTAGGCTGGGCAGGCACCCTCCAGTTTACACAGCCTCTGCTCCCTGTCTAACACTCTGTCTCTTTGCACATTTATGTTACTTTCCTGGTCCCTGAAGGCAATTGAGTTTGTGACTACAGCATCATCAGCCAATGTAGTCTCAATACTCTCATAGAAACACATAATAATGCTAGCATTGTGGGCTTCAAAACACTCTCCATAAATAGAATTGATGGTGGAGACGGGCAATACAGATGAAATAGACAATTACAAAGAGCAGCTACAGAATAAAGGTAATGTTGACATATAATACAAACTCTGTTCCAAAGGCGATAAACTAGCATTGAGCCACACACATTGCAACAGCCTCTCTGGTCCTTCTCCTTTCTGCCCACCATCCCTTTTTCAATAACGAAATACATGGTAAAGAGCTGAGACTAGCAAAGACAAATGACTCACTTGGCTATCTAGCCAGTTAGGAATTAACTAACCTAATTGCTGTGTTCTGAATGTTTGTCCTCTCTGAAACTCATGTTGAAATCTAATTGTTCAGCTCAGAGGTAGAACGCCCCTACGTTCAATCCCAGGTATCATTAGAAAAATTGAATTTCCATGATAACAATATTGAGAGGTGGGACCTTTAAGAGATAATTAGGCCATGAGGGTTCCATCCACACAGGTACATTGGTGCTGTTATGGAAAGGTTAGTCCTGAGCTGGGTGTGGTTGTACATGGCTGCAGTCTCAGTATTTCAGAGGCTGAGACAGATGGATTGTAGTTTTGCGGCCAGCCTCTGCAACTTAGCAAAACCCTGTTTCAAAATAAAAAATAAAATAGGATTGGGGATGCAAGTCAGAAGTAGAACCTCTGAAACTCTGGGTTCAATCCTCAGTCTCTCTCTCTCTCTCTGTCTCTCTGTCTCTCTCTCTCTCTTTCTCTCTCTGTCCCTCTCTCTCTTTTACACACACACACACACACACACACACACACACACACACACACACACACCAGATGAGTTCTGTCCCCTTTTGCCCTCTCACCTTCCAGAATGTTCTAGCAAGAAGGCTCTCATCAGTTGCTGATGTCTTGATATTGAACTTCCCATCATCCAGAACTGTGAGCCAATACATTCTGTTCATTATAAATTACACAGTTCTGGTTATTTTTGTATAGCGACACAAAATGAACTAAGACACTGTGTTACTACAATGACATGCTGAGGTGGCTATATTTATAAAGAGAAAAGGCTTATTTAGCTTACAGTTTTGTAGGCTCAAGGACATGGTGCCTGCACAGACTCAGTTCTGGTGAGAATTTCACCACAAATATGAGGTGGCAATGGCTAGAAAGGCATGCAGGAGCCATTGGTCACATCTTAGGTCAAGAAGGAGTGGGTGGGGCCAAACGCAGGCCTTTATGACACTCCCACAAGAACTTCCAAGGAGTCTCATGAGAATTGCGGGGTGGGGGTGAGGGGTACTCTTAATGGTTTAAAGACCTAGGCCCCACCTTCTAATATTGCTACCCCGAGGACCAAGCCTTCAATTACAATGGACCCTTGGGCAACATTTAAACCATACCCACACCTTAAGCAGACACCAATTTTCATATATATAAAAGTATAAATGATTAAAGCAAGTGACAGGAAAGGTTTATGGAGATGAGTTTTTGAAAGGTGTTGAAGATGGAATGGTTCACAGGTTGGTAGAGGGAAGGGAGGAGTCAGTCATTTTAAGAAGACAGAATGGTTTATGTGAAGGTTCAGAGTTGAGACTTAAGGCCTTAAGTTATCAGTACTAGAATGAAGTCCATGCATTTCACAGTGAAGAAAAGATAAGGCTGAGTTCCCTGGATTAACCACGTATACAAAGTATTACAGCATGACAATTTGCAAGGAAACACATTTCGCAGACTGCATACAAAAGCCAAGTAAAATATAATGACCTTCCATTTGTTTTATGGTAATTGGACATTTATTTCATAAAGTAAGTACTGCTATTATACCATGACCCATGATAAAAAGGAAAACTTCTCAGTTTACATTTCACCCATCATAACCTTGAATATTAAAATAAACTTACATGCTCCATTAACTAGAAAATAGTTCCCTTCCATGCTCTGAATTTGCCTAGGGTGTGGTTCACAGTGAGGACAAGTTCAATTGATATGCTTGAGAAATTCTAATTAAGAAACAAGGTAATTACAAAGGTACGGCATTTACTATATTATTAGCATCCTTTAATGCATGATTTTATTCCATCATTTAAATTTTTTAGACTCCATATATTTTTGAGGTTTACCTTTTTGATTTCTATGTCAATTAAATCTTATCAGCCAACCTCTTATTCCACAAATGAAAATTATCATAGGGTGATAAAAAATATTTCATTAGTGCCTAGTGTGCTTAGGATAATGTATCAATAAGTATTTTGTTGGATATCTGTGTGCTAGGTGCCTTGGGGGGATTCAAAAGGACTAATTGTACATAGTCTTTTCCTTCTAATGAAACAGTTGATAGTATAGATAATTCAAGGAAATAAATTTCTTTATCAAATTGATGCATCTTGCCAAGTTCCTCTTTTTCTTGACTCTCAGAACAATCAGTTTTTATTTGCCAGGCCCTTGACCAATTATATGATGGAAAAACACAAAATGGTCATTGTATCAGATATTCTGACTACATACGACTTTTAGATAAAATGGGTAAATTGTAAAAGATTACAGGAAAATTTCCCACCATAGATGAAAAAACCAGGGAGCCAAAATTCAAATACACAACACTAGTCAGGGAACAAGGGAACGTCCAAGTCAGATGGGACTTGTGCATGTTTGAGACATCCAGGTCTCTTGACAGATCTCCTATTGCACTCAGTGGAACTGAATGACTCTTTGTAGGAAAGCTGTAGCCCAGCATCACATTGTATGGGAGTGAAGAAACTAAGCCAGTCAGAAAATGGAGGGGAGTTGGATTATCCTGCTAACTAGGATTGGACTCCTGCCCTGCCGTTTGTAACAGGACAGAGAATGGTCTGTTGGGACATCACCCTGAGCATGTCAGCATTTGATACAGGATTTCAGATGGCAGAACCAACAGTGATGGTTCCTGTAATCAATGAACTCCATGTTCAAAACAGTAATCTTAAAATTAATTGACAGCTCTTTTCAATGATTCTTGTATACTAGAATCAAAGTATTCCTATATGCTATGGATCCCCAGAGGAATCATTGTGTGGAATTATGTTGGCTAGTGTATATCACTTTCATCCTAAGTCAGGGTAAAGCTGGAAAATAGAAAAAGAACTTTTATCTGATGACAAATGTCAATTATTTAGGAGGAATTTCTTCATGACATATATAACCATAGTGAATATATTAATCACAAATACTCATTATTTTAAAAAGTTACTAACATCATTTACTGTTTTTCTTTTTCTTTTTTCCCAAATATAATTTGAACTCAGTTACTTCAGTATTTGTCTTCCCACTCTTCTGGGACTCCAGAGAATGGATCTTACAAGATCCAGGAAAACCCAGACAACATCCACTCAGTGCATCCATCCTCTCTCTGTTGGCACAGTCCTTTTCTGTTTGCTCAGGCTGCAGATTGCCTGCCTTCCCCTCTACTTTTTATTATTAATTTGATAAGTATGCATTGACTCTTGGCTAGATGGTACTCAGTGGTGAAGAAGCAATGAAGCATGGTCTCTGGCCCCTGGAGCTTACAGTCTCAGGGGAAACGATGACATAAACAATTATAGTGCAACACAGGATATACCATCATGGGGAATCTTGAGGAGGGAACCCAACTCAAAGGCCTGGAAGAAATGATGCTGAAAGATCACTTCTAAAACATGAAAGGGAATTGGCCAGTGAAGTCCTGAAACATGCTCCTGGCAGATGGTACAGTATGTGCCAAGGCCCACAGGCAAATGCACAGGAAGGAGGAAGTGCTGGAGATGAGCCTGATGACAGAGTCATCAGGGGGCCTTGTAAACCAGGCTAAGGTAAGACTTCATTCTTAGAGTGATAGAACGTCTATTTGAAGCATGTATATGCTATGTGTATTCCCCTTGATATCACAGGCAAGGAAAGGACATAATTTCTTTTATTGGGAAATCTCATACTGTCCTCTCTATCTCATTATGTCTACGTTAATGCGCGCATGCCCAAGTATGTGTGGTGGAAAAGAATTTCTCATCTATCCAGGGCTCTGTCTCTTAAATGGTCTTCCAAATCCCTGTCTGTCTGGAGCCCTCTCACCCTCCTTTATGAAGTGTATCTTCACTACTGTTACCAGTCTTCATGGTAAATATGGAGAAGATAATGGTGGGCAAAAGCATGCACTGCCTGCTCAATTGGGATTTCCAGCTTTGTTATAAATTCCTTGAAAAACTAAATAAGTAAAGGATAGATATTTTCCAGTGATAAGGGAGTAAAAGTTTAGAAGCACAAAACAACTTTTTTCCCCCCTAAACAGAATACTTCAGAGAATACAGATCTAGATTGAAATGAATTGTTGGCTCATGTTTCAGCCCTGTTGACACGATGATAAATAAATATTTAGGCAAGTTTAAAACTGATGTGTGAAGGCCACAGCAGTATCTCAACTTCCGCGTCCCCTCTCCCCGCTTTACTCAGAAATGTTTTGTGAACATGTTTCAAACTGCTGTAGCGTACTGTCACACCAAAGGCAGGTTTCCAGGAAAAAAAGAATGTGGCAGCAGCTTCTCTGCCACCATGGAGATGAATGTTTTCTGCTTATTTATATCTGATCGCATTCGACTCCAAGGCATGCTTGAAGGTGCTGGAGAGAAGGAGAGAGGAGGGCCCTTTCACTGAGGAGAACTCAGGAGAGGGGATCAAAACACCTGGCTACAAAGAGAGGCGACATGAAGGTGGAGAAAATAAAGTGCATGTGGCTTTTCATAGGATCCATTGAAGAGCCCTATTAATTAAACCTCACTGGCTAAATTTATGTCCCATAGATGGTATGTATTGCAGACTACTATCATGGGAGGTTAACTCTAACCTTATGATAATTAGCAGTGAGTATTTATTGACTACCTTTGTACTAGATGGCACACAGAGACATAAAAGAACAGAAATCCAATGAGGATATAAAAGAGTTTTGCTATATTTTAACTCCATGTTCCTCATGCAACTGTCGGGTAAGAAGGAGCTGTGGGTCCCTGGGTTGGAGGAACTGACCCCTTGGAGAATGCCCCGGGTAAGGTGCCCCTGTGGTTTCTCTCATGTCATTCTGGGACTCGCTCACTTTGGCTAAACCTTTAGAGAGTTGAAAAGGATGTTTCTGGAATGAGTCTACATATGCTGTGATATGAACATTCCTTAGCCAGGGAACACTTGGGATTGGACTTTCATCCACTGGAAGCTCATCTGGCCAGGAAAAGTGTGGGGGAAACCCTTATTCAGTTGAAAGTGCATTTGGGGCAACGTTCTAAAACCTGGCTGTCTATCCGAACCCCTGTGAGGAGGGGTTAAAGCTATGCATTCATGGTGTAATAAAAGACCTACTGCTTGATTCAGAATCTTCAGAGTATCAGCTTTCTAATTTTTTGAAAGCTTCCCAGGCTAAGTCTTATGCCATCACACTTTAAATGTGTTTGGGAAAGACTAAATGACAAGACAACCTAAGACTATGTTATTTAGCTCTAAACAGTTCACCTACTGAATTTCAGTTCTATTCAATAATAATTATAACACCCAGCAAGTGCTCTTCAGGAGCTATCAACAAACATAATTGAAAGTTGATTTTCTTAATGTAGATTAACAGTCATAATTATTAGGGGCTGGGAGTATAGCTCAGTGGTAGAGTGCTTTACCTAGCATGCATGAGGCTCTAGGTTTGATCCCCAGCACAGCAAAATCAATCAATCAATCTACCTACCTACCTACCTACCTACCTACCTACCTACCTACCTACCTACCTACCTAATATTATTGGCCTGTATTATTGTATTAATGGTTACAACAGACCTAGGTAGTTGATACAGCTATGATCCCATTTTACAGATAGAGATACATTGAGGCTTAAGCAGCTTAAATATCTCAATTAGGTACAGGACAGTACAACACAGGAGCCTGAGCTCCAAACCTCTCTTACTGAATCTCTAATAAGTAAAAATGAGCTTTGTGGTGGGTGTGGTAGCACATGTTTGTAATTCCAGTACTTGGCAGGTTGAGACAGGAGGATCATAGATTCAAGAACTAGCCTCAGCAACCTAGTGAAACCCTGTTTTAAAATAAAAATTAAAAAGTCCTGGGGGCAGTATCAAGGAAAGAAGAAAGAAAGAAAGAAAGAAAAAAAGAAAGAAAGAAAGAAAGAAAGAAAGAAAGAAAGAAAGAAAGAAAGGGCCTGTGGGTGTAACTTAGAGGTAGGCCCCTGGACTCAATCCCTAGTACTGTGTTAGAAAAAAGAAAAAAAAAATTAGTGAGCTTCGGAAGAAAACATCTTTTAATACTGTCCAGTGAAATTGTTTAAACAAATTGGAAAAGTTTATTAGCTTTCTGGGAAAAATGCTTTAAGTGGTCTACTTGCCTAAAGATATTTTTAAGTTAAATTAGTGTGCAAGCAAGCAATGTGTAAGCTCTGTTCAAAGGTAAGAATCCAAATTTATATGTATTTCTAAGCTAAATATTTATGAGTATGAGTAAACAGTTTCTGATTTACATGGGTAGGTGTGAGCATAACCAAATATAGATGTCTGTGATTTTTTTCCTCAATCAAATTTTTCCTAGAATTTCTATTTTGATATATTTTAAGCAATTTATATTTACATCAATGCTGTGGTGTTTATTCATTTCAAAGGTGGCAGATTTTAAGGTATCTTCTAAAATTGCATATGTTCAATAAAAGCAAATAACATTTGTGAAAGCTAAAAGAATTGAGTTCATAGAAGAGAGTGCAGTATTGGTTACTTGAGACTGGAAAAGATAGTGGAGAGGAGGAATAGAGAAGGGCTAGATAAAGGGCACCAAAGTACAGTTAGATAGGAGGAATAAGTTCTGGTATTCTGTAGCTCAGAAAAATAACTAGAGTCTACAAAAAATTATATTTTAAAATAAGTAAAAGAGTTCCAAGATTCCCAAAGATAAAAGTGATGAATGGTGTGCGTGTGTGTGCATGTGTGTGCGTGTGTGTGTGTGTGTGTGTGTGTGTGTGTGTATGTGTGTGACTCGAGATTGAACCCAGGGACATTCTATTGCCAAGATATACCCCCAGCCCTATTTTATTTTTATTTTGAAACAGGGTCTTGCTAGGTTGAGGAGAGTGTCACTACTTGCCGAGGCTGTCCTCGAACCTGTGATCCTCCTATCTCAACCTCCCAAGTAGTGGGATTACAAGTATGCGCCACCACACCTGGCTCAAATTCTTTTTCTTTTAATTTGGTGCATTGTAAATTTTATATCATATTGGGGTATAGAGTGTCTGACAGATGCACGTACATAGTTCTTGGTGCCCTCCCCACTGGTGCAAATGACAAAACTTACTGAATTATAGTAAATATATATAACCACAAAAATGTCCTTCAATTATTTGGTCATGATTTGGAGGGAGGGGCACTGGGAATTTAACCCAGGGGTATTCTACATCTCAGCTACATTCCCTACATTCCCACCCCTATTTTATTTTTTATTTAAAACAGGGTCTCACTAAGTTGTTGAAGCTGTCCTGGAACCTGAGATCTTCCTGTCTCAACCTCCCAAGTACTGGGATTACAGGCATGTGCTACCATACCCAACTTGATAATAACTTTCAAAATTGTTTATCTTCTTTTAATATAAGATGATACTCTTGGCTAACATTTTTTTTTTACCAGAAAAGAGGATGCTAAAGATAGAAAAGCATTTGCATAAACCAATAATATATGTGGTGATCCGAGAAGCTCCTTACCTCATTTTTTCACTTTAATTACAGTGTGATTCCAAACTAGTTCCTTAAACTCCTTGTACTTCACCTTCCTTATCAGTAAAACAGAGTTGAGAGTAGCACCCTCCTCTTAGGGTAAATGAGGATGAAATGAAATAATAAATGTAAAGCTGTTGTAATAGTACTAGGCACATCATAGGTACCCAATACTATTGGTTTTTATTATTAATTCAATGCAGCAAATACTTACTAAATGACAATCATAACAACAATGCTAACCATTTTGTAAATAACGACTTGTATATCAAACACTAAGCCACATGCTTTACACCTGGTATCGCATTCAATCTTCACAGTAACTCTATGGAGTCGGTATACTTTTTATCCATTTTACAAAAGAGGAGACAGACTTAGAGAGATGACATGGTTAGAAGGTGCTGACACAAGTGTTCAAGCCTTGGAAGACAGTAATGCACTGAAAGCTGGCATCCCTTGCTCTTGGGGAGGCAACAGTCTAGAAGAGAAGATAGCCATTAGTTGAACCACTTAGTAGTCCGTTTTTGCATTGCTATAACAGAATACCACAAACTGACTAATTTATAAAGAAAAGTAGTTTATTTCTCACAGTTTTGAAGCCTGGGAAGTCTAATTTCAAGGTGCCAATGTCTTAGGAGGGCCCAGCTTCAGCATCATCCCATGGCAGAAGGTGGAAGGGCAAGAGAATGTGAGTGTGAGCAGGGGCTGGGAAGGAAGGAGCCAGAACTCATCTTTTTATATCGGGAGCCCACTTCAGCAATAATGGCATTAATCCATGGGGGGTGGTCTGCTCTCATGACCTAATCTCCTTCTAAAGGTCCCACCTCTCAGCACTGTTGCACTGAGAATTAAATTTTCAACCAACTATAGCAACATTACAAAAATAATTATGGACCGATGCTTTCCTAAAGAGTTGACTTTTGGATGGATGTAAGATCCAAGAGGAGTTAGCCCAGTGAAGGAAGAGTGGCAATTTCTGCAAGGACATTACAGGCCAAAGGCAAAGGCCCTGAGTGGGAAGGAACAATTCATTCCAGGGAGTGTTTTGTTTGCTCGAAACAGCAGAACATCAAGGCAGCAGAATGCTTTTAACCCAAGCAGCAGCCCGATGATATAACCACAAAGGAAGAAGTTCCAAGTAAGGGGGGGAAAAAAGACTCTTCCAAATCATACTCAACCTAGAGACTATGTAAACCTAAAGTGTGCAGAGTTATGATTCCATTCTCATCACAGGCACCACAGACATTTGGGACAAGAGGAACCCACAAATCTAACAAGAAGCAGGCATTTTGTGGGAGGCATTTGCAGATGAATTTGCATATAATGAGTCATGCCTCTACCCAAAGATCTTTTGTCATGATTTGGATCTGGGATGGCATCAAAAAGCCCCTGTGCTGAAGTCTGGCCCCCCACGCAGTAAGGTTCAGAGTGGATGTGGCTGGAGAAGGTGGTCCACTGGAGGATAGCCCCGAGGACTATAGCCATCCCTGGCCCTTCCTGTCTCTCTCTCCCTGCTTCCCAGCTGCCATGAGTTGAGCTACTGCCACATTCTGTGGCCATGATATTTCTGCCTTGGAGTAGGCTGACCATGAACTGAACCTCTGAAACCATGAGTCATAAACCTTTCCTCCTCTGAGTTGTTTTTTTCAGGTTATTTGGTAACAGCAACACATAATCTGATTAACGCATCAGCAGATAGCAGTATGTGAGTCAAATCCAACCATCTACCTGTACTTTTATAGTCCACAGCTAAGAATGGTTTGCACATTTTTTTTTTCGGTACTGGGGATTGAACTCAGGGGCATTCTACCTCCGAGCTATACCCCCAGCCCTATTTTTTTATTCTTTATTTTGAAACAGGGTCTCACTAAGTTGTGGAGTGCCTCACTAGGTAGCTGAGGCTGGCCGCGAACCCAGATCCTCCAGTCTCAGCCTCCCGAATGCTGGGATTACAAGTGTGCACCACTTGGTTTGCACATTTTTAATGGCTGAAAATAACTCCAAATGGAAGGACATTTTCAAAACACAGTGAAATTTGCATTTCAGTATCCGTAAGTAAAATTTTGGTGCAACATAGGTACACCCATTCATTTTACTAACTTCCTCTGTCCACTTGCATGATACACTTGCATGTTCCATTGAGTAGTTGCAATAGAGACTGTGTGGCCCAAAGGCCTAAACAAAATGTTTGCCAAGCCCTATGCTAGCTTATCATCAGTGCTGGGAGCTATCTATTTTCAAAAAGGAACTCAAAAAGCCAATACAAATGCCCCAATGGCTATGTAATAGAAGGCAAAAGTCTTTCTTTTAAGTCCTGAACTTTGAAACACTGCAGACATGGAGAGAAAAAACTCAATACAAATAGTACACAGTCTCCTATAGAAGGAGACACACCTTCTAGTGTGTTTTGTGATGCAAAGGAATCTATGGCTGTCTTGTTCACTTTCTTATACCCAGGACCTACAACAGGGCCTGGTTCATAGTATATGTTCAATAAACATTTGTTGAATGAATTGTTGATATGTTAAACAGGTGAGGAAGAATAGGGATAAGATTTTGGCCAGCATTAGAATAGCAACACCCCAGCCAGAGTGGTGGCACATGCCTGTAATCCCAGTCTTGGGAGGCTAAGACAGAGGATCATCGATTCATGGTCAGCCATAATTTAGTGAGGCCCTCCAAAATTTAGTGAGACCTTGTTTCAAAATAAAAAATAAAATAGGACTAAGGGAGTAGCTCAGAGGTAGAATGCCTCTGTATTCAATCCCCAGTACCACACACATACAAGGAGGAGGACAGAACCCTCCCTACCCCTCCTAGATGAAAACCTCACTGATTTCCCAGGGTGGAAAGAGCATGATTATACCTATTAATTAGTTGCAGAAGAGGTGTGATTAATATAGTGGAAGCATAATACTTAATGCCCCAAATCACAGTCTTTAACTACATTCTGCCGAATTCTCCTTTCTTGTCATTCCATAGCAGGGTCTTCAACAGTTTCTTTAAGAAGCCCTCTCTAAAAAAAAATCCCCTCTAATTGGAAACTTCACCACATATTCAGTTTAATGTTCATCTCCTCTTCCCTCACCAGCACTGGTTATGGCTTTGATGGGGGTTTGGCATCTTTTTCTGACTTCTCCCCTTCTTGAATTGGCACAGAGAAGAGGACAACAGAAATGGATGAGAATCTCCTGTTCATCTGGGGGTAGCCATGGTCTTCTCATTGCTATCCTGTTTCCCTGGCCAAGAATGACCGGCCATGGGGCTCTCTGGGTATCCACATGCTGTCTCTCTAGGAGGATGAAGATGTTTCAGGTCTTCTCCCACAAAGATTCCCACTCTTTGGGGAAGACTTGCAGGGAATTTGCACCTCCCCACTGCACAGTGTCTTGACCTGGAGACCCACTTGGCTCCTCTTTCCCAATGTCCTCATGGTCATTTCTAGGAACACACCTCACTACTTCTTGATACTGATGTCCTCTCACTCTTTGGCATATCTGAATTTCTAGCATTGCTACTTTTGTGCTTTTGGGCCAATATTAGGTAAAATAATGGTGACTTAAATGCAAGCACCGTAAGATTGCAATAGTCCATCTGATAATCTAGACAGCTACAAAGTGCTTAATGGGTGGGTAACATATACAACATGGATACAATGGATAAAGGGATAATTAATGTCCTGAGTGGGACACAATTAGTGCATAATTTTATCACGCAAATCAGAATAGTATGCAACTTAAATTGCATTGTTTATTTCTGGAATTTTCCAATTAATATTTTTGGACCACAGATAATGGTGGATAATTGAAATCATGAAAAGGGAAACAAGACAAGGTGGTGACTACTCTAGTCAATTCCTGTTTAGTTTCCGTCTTTAGTCCTAGATGACAGTTCCAGGGAAATAAAACATCTCTAATCAATACCTTATTATATCCTACACATTTCTTAAAGTTTGTACTGTTCTAAGGTATGCCACCATCAGACATCTTGGGTAGAGGGATACACATTTCCTCAAACCCCAGCTCTCTGAACACAGACCTCCCTAATATTCCATAAGTCAGCCATCATATATGTTCACATATTTTTCTGCTTATAATTTTGTGTGCTTCCTAGTGCCAAATACCTTTTTTTTTCAGCAACATGAGGAAAAAGAGAAATTGGCTGCCTCCAATTTGAACACTCTAGTGTTGCAGAAAGCATGCCCCATTGTAGGCAGGTTATTACAGATAAGAATCTGAAAGGAGTTAGGTCTTATTTAATGCCTCGAGCTGGCCCCTATTCATGTCCTTTTTCTGTTTGTCTGTTTCTCTTTCATTGACTAATCTTTGGTCTGTCTTAGCTATACTCCTTTGGCCACTTAACAAAATCTCTTTCTGAAATTTCCCTTTTCCTCTTGACCCCCTCCACTGAGTTTGATTTTGGTCTCTTGTACCCTGAGACTAGAGCCACTGAGCTCCTAGGTGATCCATACTTCCTCCCATCTTTAAAATGTATGTCTGTTGACTCCCCTCCCACAGTCCTTGACTGGGCCTTCACTGTAGTATTTATTGCATTTGAGGGGAGGGACTAGGTAATTTCTCTTTGGAACTCTCTCTACCTCTCTCTCATATACACACAACACTTCCACCTCTGCCTCCACCAACACCTCCACCTCTACCTCCACCTCCACCTCCACCTCCACTACCACCACCACTGCCCATGCCACAGCTACCAACACTATCATCATTGTGCTTCATACAAAGTAAGAATTCAACAGAAACTGTTTGAGTTGAATTGTTTATCCATTGGTAATTAACCTTTCACAATTGGTGCAGTCTTTTAATAACTCTACTCATCAGACAATATAAGGGCTTCTCCACTTCCAAGTTGGCAACAGAGACAATTTATCACAGACAATTCTACAGGAAGTGACTGAGTCTCACTGCCTAGCTCCCTGTTAGCTGTGGCTATTGTAAGAATAACCAGGGGCCTTCAAATTCCATGTCCTCTCATGATCCATGAACTCTCAGAAAGATAGATGCATAAAGAGGAGGTCTGTTTCAAAAAGATTGGCAGTGTTAGCCAGCCTTTGAAACCTTATTTATTGTGTTTCATAATACGTCAATTTAGTACTCATGTTTGGTCAACTATTCTCAAAAAATGTTAGAACTGCAATCTAAGCTTTCTTTGTTGGTTGAATTTTCCATAAAAGAATTTTTCATATAATGTAAATAACCAAAAGGGCTTTCATTCATGAAAATATTTGAGGCATCCAAAAGCCCAGTGCATGTAGGAGTACTTTTGTACTGATCTTTTAGGAGAAATTTTCTTTTAACTCTTTTTTAACTGTATTAAAATCTTATGACAGATCTCTTAGTTATTGCCTCTTCACAAACAACCACAAAATAGATATTAATTTTATTTAAAAAATTTCATTGGGAATAGACAAAGTGGAGGGTAGATCAAAGTTAGTCTCAAAGAAAATGAAGATTTTAAAAACCTCCTGGGGTCATGAGATGAAACAAAATAAATGAAGAATTTTCCAAGGCCAATTTATGGCAAATTTTCAATGGCAATTAGTGATTAAGTAAAAGAACAAATAAGTAATTTTACATATTTGTTGTCCATCTGAGCTGGAAAAATTGTGAACTATACTTTCCCTATTTTTTTTCCCTTGTTACTTTGAAATTCAGTCAAAGACTTGATTACTGACTTAGAGAATTGGAAGAGCTGTCTCTTGAACCATTAGCCAGTCAATGATTTCTAGTAAGATGATCTTTCAGGAGATTTTGGAAGAAAGAAAAAGTCAAATTTATAAGTAGAGGAGAATGTAAAGGAATATTAGATTGGGGGTAGGAATGAAGGAAACGGTAGTCATTAATTTAAAACGGTTTGAAACAGAATTAGATGTTTGGAGTAGAACTGCTTCTATTTGAAATGAGAAAATAGTAGAGGACTCTTTCATTAATACATTCAATCTCATAATGAATATTTACTTTGTATCTATTCTGTGCATGAATAACAGTAAGAGTATATAATTAAGGCTAGAAGAAAAAAACAGGTAATTAAATTAATTTCTTTTGAATATCCTATTATATTACCACAGTATTATTTATATTGAAGTATTCCATAAGTTATATACTAAGAATTCCTATAGTTTTTCAAAAGTTAATTCAGACTAAATTTCAGCTTCTGTAAAACCTATAAAAAGCCTGTTTGTCTCTAAGGTTTTCTAAGAATCATGAAAGGCAAAGCAGTGAGGTTGTATCAATGGTGTCAGATCGGTGATTACATTAGATGTATTCTGTATGTGTGTGTCATGAAAGTATGTGTCATAAAACAAAGTATCTAACATATCAGAAAGTTTAATTTAATAATAATTTTAATTTTAATAATAATATTGCTCATAGTTGTAGTAATATATGTTAGGACAGAAAGTCTTTCCTTTCCATCCCTACAGAATAAATCCCAAACAAACATATATGAATAATTCAATAGCTTAGTAATTAAAAATAAAAATTAAAATAGCAGCAAGATGCCTTTTTTGCCTTCAAATTGACAACTATCATTTACAATGTTAGTGCCCACTGTTGGTAAGAGTTCTTGAAAATAGACAACCTGAACTAATCATCAGTAGAAAAATAAATCAGTGCAGTCTTTCTGGAGGACATTTAAAAAAAACATATCAAAAGCTTTAAAAATATTCATTCTTTCTGATCTAGCACTTCTACTTTGCAGAATGAGAGCTACATAAAGTGATAAATATCCAAGGACATTTACCACAGAATTACTTATAGGAGCCAAACACTTAACCATCTTGGTGTCCAACAATAAGAAGGTGTTAAAAAAAATTTAGGCCATATCCATGTTTTGCCATTATTTTAAACCATTAATATACATTTTAGAATATACTCACAATACTGTATTATTAAGTGTGTGTGTGGGGAAAGCCCCTATGATATAGATGTGCTTAATGTATGTGTATTAGTTTCCTTGGATTGTTAACAAAATACTAGGTCATTTAAACAACAGGAATTTACCTCTCTCAGTTCTGGAGGTTGAGAAGTACATGAGGCTCACAGATGGCTTCCCTCTCATTTGTATCTTCACCCAGAACAAACAGGAGGGCCTGGAGTATGTCTTCTCATAAAGATATTAGTCCTATCTGATCAGGGCCCTCTTAAGACTTCATTTAATGTTAATTACCTCCTAAAGGCCCTGTCTCCAAATATACCCAAACTGGAAATTAGGGCTTCAGAATATGAATACTGGGGGACACAAACATTCAGTCCATGAAAACATGTATATTTTCAAATATACAACATGATGCTGGGCCTGGTGGTGCACTCCTGTAATTCCAGACTTGGGAGGTTGAGACAGGAGGATCACAGGTCAGCTTCAGAAACTTAGTGAGACCTTCAGCACACATGCACGTACACACACGCACACACACACACACACACACACACACACAGAGGAAAGAAACAAAATTTTTTTTATGTACATGGAAAAGAAGCCTGAAAGCTGTACATGATATTCATCAAAATATTAACACTGCATATGTTTAAGTAGTAGAATTGGGGGTAGTTTACATTTTTTCTTTTTTGTGTGTGTATTCCTGACATTTCAAAGTTTTTTGTTAAGAATGCATGTAGCCGGGCGTGGTGGCGCACGCTTGTAATCCCAGCATTCCGGAGGCTGAGACCGGAGGATCTGGGTTCGAGGCCAGCCTCAGCTACATAGTGAGGCACTCCACAACTTAGCGAGACTCGGTTTCAAAATAAAGAATAAAAAAATAGGAGCCGGGCGTGGTGGCGCACGCTTGTAATCCCAGCATTCGGGAGGCTGAGACCGGAGGATCCGGGTTCGCGGCCAGCCTCAGCTACCTAGTGAGGCACTCCGCAACTTAGTGAGACTCGGTTTCAAAATAAAGAATAAAAAATGGGGCTGGGGGTGTAGCTCGGAGGTAGAATGCCCCTGAGTTCAAT
>PVLC010005734.1:8896-74261 GCA_004027655.1 Graphiurus murinus
TACTAGGGATTGAACTCAGGGGCATTCTACCTCCGAGCTATACCCCCAGCCCTATTTTTTTATTCTTTATTTTGAAACCGAGTCTCACTAAGTTGTAGAGTGCCTCACTAGATAGCTGAGGCTGGCCGCGAACCCGGATCCTCCGGTCTCAGCCTCCCGAATGCTGGGATTACAAGCGTGCGCCACCACGCCCGGCTTAGAGCCAGCATTCTTTCACTCAACTCCTCAGAGTGGCATTCCTAAACCTATTCCTGCAACAAACCAATAATACTGGATCCTTTTTCATTTCTTTCTTTCCTTCTCTCTCTCTCTCTCTCTCTCTCTCTCTCTCTCTCTCTCTCTCTCTCTCTCTCTCTCTTTCTTTCTGTTCTATGGCTTGAACCCAGGGGCATTCTACCTCTGAGCTAGACTCCCAGCCCTATTTTTTATTTTTAATTTTAAACAGGTTCTCACTAAGTTTCTGAGCCTGTCCTCCAACCTGCAATTCTCCTGTCTCAGCTTCTCCCAAGTACTGATATTACAGGTGTATGCACCATACCTGGCTAAATTAGATCCTTTTTTGGTTCCAACGAGCCAGGCTGACACTGTCTTTTCAGAGCTATGTCTCCCATTTTAAATGGAAATCCTAATAAAAGCCATGCCTGTAATAAAAGCCATGCCTGCATGTTCACTCTCCAGTCTCCATTTCATTTCCATAATTATTGGGTCAAAAGATCCCAGTGTCTGGCAGGATGCCTGGGAGTGAGGGGGTTCCTGGGTCCTTTAGTATTAGAACTGGGACAGTCCCAGTCAAACAAGGATGAACTGGTCCCACCCTGTAGGATATAAAAATGTAAAGTTGGTGAAACTATCAAAAGATATGTAAAATATTGCAAAGCTTCTAGACTAATATGAGATGTTCTTATTGCCTCTTACCCTCTAAATTTGCAGACAAGGAAACTGAAGCTGAGGGAGGTAAAGTTACTTATCCAAGTTCATACAGCTCCTTTGTAGCAGGAACTGGCAACTTCCATGCCATTTCTCTTTCCAATAAGTGAAGCTACAGAAGACAAGCCAAAGAACAATTTTTTTGAGCTTCTACTATGTAAGCAGCTGGGTTATGGCTTAGCAAAACTCAGGAAAAATGGAAAGTGTCAAGGGAACACTGTCCAATAGAACTCTCCATGAAGATGAAAATGTTCTGTATCTGGGCTGTTTAATAGCCACTAGCCATATATGGCCATTTAGCACTTGGAATGTGGCTAGTGTAACTGATTAAACTGAATTTTAAATTTTATTTAATTATATTTAATTTAAATATCCATATGCAGCCAAGTGGAAAGCATAGACCTAATAAATATGATGAATATTTCAGATGCATTTTTTTTTTCTCTCAGAGAACAGATTCTATAGTGTTCACACTTTTCTAGGAATTTTTTTAAGGGAAGAGAAGATAGGGTCAAAAAGGAAGTATCATTTGTGGATGGCATAATGTGTTGAAGTGAACTTTAGCTTTGCATACTTCTCCAATGCTGGGTAATGGGCTACACCTATCCTAGTTTTATTAATGAGGTGAGTAAAATCCAGAGGAATTCGGTAAATCCCCCAAAGTCTTACTCATCCAATAATAGAGTTGGAATTTGAATACAGGTCTGAATCTAAAGTATGCCCTCTTTCTAATGTAATCCAAAGTTTCATATGAGACAGCTGTGGGTTGCATTAAAATTCTCACTTTGGAAGTCTGTAGCAGTGATTCTTTATTTCTAACAAGCTTCCAGGTGATATAGGACTATAGGTTCATGTACCACACTTTGACTAGAAGAATTCTCCCTCCTAAACTTCTCCCCTTTCTTCAACTGTCAAGAAACACTTATTAGATACCCACAGAATGGAGAAGGAGAAGTGGCCAGTTGCAAAAGAATTATTTAGGCTGTGGGGAAAAAAATCCCCTTATTGACTTGAAAGAGAGCACCTTTGACAATGGAGGCATGAGGGGCTCATTCTCAGGTGATAACCACCCAACATCCAGTCAAATCTCAGTCTCAGCTAAAGGTAAAACCAACAAGAGAAGGGTTCTCAATCAGAGGGTGGGGTATGCCAGAAAACATGTGTGCTTTGGGGTGAGGTTGGTTTAGAGGAGAGAATCCCAGCTCTGCTCAGTACTAATGGTGTGAACTTGTGTGAGTCACTGTCATCTCACCCTCTGAGCCCCTATTTTGACCTTGAAAATTAGGACAGAAGTTTGTAATTCATGAGAATGTATTAAAGACCATAGGGCAGAAAGTCTACAATACCTTTTATTACCTATCATTAGGGTCATGGTTGATATTCCCATAAGAAAGGACAGGGTAACAAGAGAAAAGCGTAACAGATTCATGCAATCAAAGTTTTATGTGGGACAAGAATCTTCAGAATCAAAGACCTAAAGATCCAGAGAAAACCATCTACTTTTATAGTTGGGTTTAGTAAAGAAAAGACAGCCATATAGAAATGTGATTTGAAAATAGCACATGCTTTAATAGTAATAGAGTAAGGGGGAAACCCAGCAAGGTCTGTCTGTTTAGTCTTCTTGGTCTCTTTGTGTAGGATTCTTTTTCTCAGGTATAGGGCAGGACTTCTCTGAAATGAGGGTCTTTAAAGAAGAAGGAAAAAGGGAAAGAATAGCCTTTCTTGGTTTTATGACTTACTTTGGGGTAGAAGGGTTTAGTTTCTATGACCCTGGAGAACAGGAATTCTGGTTTCTATGACTTGCTTTGGGAGGAAAAAGAGGGTCAGAAGATAGGTGAAGAGAAGGTCAGAGAGAAATGTTTCTCCTGAGACTGCTTCTGAGGCTTTTCAGTCTCAATTAGTTCAAAGTTTCACATGCCATACCACTGTACTTTGGGGTATCATGTTCTGAACCCCAAAGGGACTAAGAGAAATTATGTGTGTAAAGCGCTTGACAGAGTTCATATATACAAATGGTCATTTCTGCCCCCCTTTCTCTCCCCCTCTCTCATCATCCCTTTTTGTTCACCTCTCCTGGGAATTCTTCTCCAAAGGCAGCTCTGGGTGGTGAAAAGAGGATGGGGCTGGGAGTCTAGGCTTTATCCCAGTGGAATTCTGTTGACTATGATTTCCAGAAAGGCTGGGAGTTCCACCAGACCAGTGACCTAATTATCTTCACATTCTTACCCCAGAATGCACAGCAGAAATTGCATCAGGCCCTCTTCACCATCTTATCTCTGCATCCCAATTCTAGACTTAAAACACAAGGAAGAGGAAGAGGGAGAGGGAGAAGGAAAGGGTTGAGGGAGACAGAGAAGGAGAGGGAGAGGGAGAGGGAGGAGAGGTAGAGGGGGAGAGGGAATATGAATAAGCCTCATCACTAAAACATGACTGTGCTGAAATCCAAATAATTTTGGTTTAAAAGAAAATAATTACATGATTCCTTTGACAAGCAGCAGAGTTCACATCAAGGGCCCATATTTTAACTGAATATGTTTTTCTTGCACCTCAGAGGAGTCTTAGGGACAAGGTTATGTTAATCTAAAAGGAGGGCAACTTTCTTTAGCAACCATTCCCACTGGGACAGTGACCTCAAACTTACTCTCTTTTGTCCATCTTCCCACATGCTTAGCCAGAATGGGGTCTCTTCAGGAGGGCCCCTCAGTCTTCTGGGCAATTGACTCACTGTATACATAATTAATTCTAATACTCATGGTTATATGTTACCTGTCTGAGCCAGCTGGGTTAGCTTTGAACTCTTGATCCCCAGCATAATTATTGACATATACATGGAATTCATAGTTAACATTTTCTAAAATTTATTGATTTGTTTATATTTATATCTTTGTGACAGATTGCAGTATTGATTTCAATTGTTCAACCTACCCTCCCCACACCATTTTTGCCATGGGTAAGCCCCCTCCATTTCCCTCCCTTTTGTATTTGTGTATCCTCTCTCTCTCTCTCTCTCTCTCACACACACACACACACACACACACACACACACACACACCACACGCACCACAGAGTTTCTGATGCTGAGCCCATAAAAATCTCAAAAATCTCAATTGCAATACAAGTGTAAAGAAAAAAAAATCCAAAGCATATATTCTTCATTTTAGAACTTAAGGAAAAAAGAAAAAAAGCCCCATTTTGAAGAATTTACCCTATTTATTTTCCTTCTCTAATTGTGAAAAAAAGCTTAAGTTATGATAAAAGTTGGAAAAAGACCACTCAGATATGTCCAGAAATTATATCTCAGTCTCTAATGGCTACTCAGGATTAAAATTTATCTCTGCAACTGAAGATTGTTTCACATAGCAGACCCAGCTCAATCCAGACAGTCCTGGGCTGGATCCTGGGCTTCACACTAGTGGGTCTTTCCAGGGTCCAGAACAGCCCGGGGGCCTGGAGATCCTGAGCTCCTGTCATTTCCCTTGCCTCCCTCCTTCCTTCCTTCTCTCCTGGCAGAGACTGTATCCTGTTGCTCTGAGCAAGGCCCAAGAGAAAGGCCAGCAGCAAGTTATTGTGCTGGGAATGAAGACAAATGAGTCCCTTTTCTATGGGGCTCCTGGCATCCTGTTGGAGGAAGGAAAGGACAATGCTTTGAGGGAGCTGGCTTTGCTGACCCCCTCCTGACGCTCTCCCCTCCCCTTTCCGGTGCAACATTTGTCAGCCCCAAAGCCACCACTTCCTGAGTAATCATTAGATGCACGTGTGAGTTATGTGGTTCCTCATGCCCAGGGCAGATTCCTGGCCCAACATCAGGAAGTGAGGCTCAAAGAGCCCTGGCTGGGGACCCTGAAGCAGGGCAGAGTCTTGGCTCTTTCTCACTCTCTGCCAGGGTGTCTCTGCTGGATCATTTCACATCCCAGGGGCTCTGTTACGGTATTTATCTAAGTACCTTCTGTGTGCCTGCCACTGCCTGCTGCCTCAGTTGTTACAAAACCCAGCTGTGCATCAAGATCACCCGGGGACCTTTTAGAACCTACACTCTTAATATGCCACACTGAGCAGATATTTTATCACCAGAAATGATCTGTGATGATTCCAGGGCCCCTGAAAGGGCTATCCCTCATTTTCCCCTTACTTAGCTTTTTTCTATCCAAGTTTAATCAATTGGTGGTTGAGAGATGGATAAGTGCATGGCTATAAGAAGAGGAAAGGAGGGGTGATTAGGAGAGTGAATTTTGGAGACAGATTCCCAGAAATCAAAACCCAGATCCACCACTAGATGTGTAACCTCAGGCAGAACATGGAACCATTAGGTATCTCCCTTTCTTTATCTGTAAAATGGGAACAACAATGTCATGGGAGAAGAAATGATTCTGAGAAGGGTCCCAGGAGTTCTCAGAGAGAGAGGAACTCAACTCAGGATCAGCGGGGTCTGTGGCTTAAATGACAGAGAAGAATTTCAACACAAAGTCCTACTTATCTTAGAGAGATAGGTAAAGATTTATTTAGGAAAGTAGGGAATACACATTCAAAGGAGAGTGTGGGCCATCTCCACAGTGAAGGACCTGGTAAATGGCTCTTAGTGGAAATGACAAGGTATGTGATGATGACATCTGTCTGGTGATCACAAGACTGTTCATGGTGGTCTCATCATTTTCTAGATCCTTTTCCTGGTCTCCACTGTCTGATCAATAGATAAATTGGAAAGTCTCCTAAATTATAGGTTTCTCAAGATATGCATCTCTTTTGTTCAAACTATTATTGGGAGGATTAATGTGGGAGAGATAACAGTAATTATCATAAGTGGGTGAATTTCAGCATTCAGGAGGCTGAGACCAGAGGATCCAGGTTTGTGGCCAGCCTCAGCTACCTAGTGAGGCACTCCGCAACTTAGACTCGGTTTCAAAATAAAGAATAAAAAATAGGCCTGGGGGTATAGCTCAGAGGTAGAATGCCCCTGAGTTCAATCCCCAGTACTGCAAAAAAAAAAAAAAAAAAAAAAAAAAAGTGGGTTAATTTCCAATAACTAAGATTGTGAGCGAAGATTTGTAGATTTTCCAGAAATCCAGGAGTGATGGATCTGGGAAAGAGAACTGTCTTAGGGAATGTAGGTATAAGAACTTTAGCACAGGGCTTTCATATCAAAGTTATATTCTCCTTGTCCTTCTTTTATGTCTCCTTTCTACCTATTTCTTTTATTTCTTCTATTCTACCTAAATAACAACAACAACTTTCTAGGATTGTCATAAAGTTGAATTCTCAGGTTCAAAGTCTTTCAAATAGTGTTTGGTATACTGTAGGTACTATATGTCTGGGTCAACATTCTCTGTGCTATAATTCAGAAGACCTGACCACACAACTTAAAGGAAAGAAGATTTCCTTGTGCATAGTTTTTTGGAGATTTTAGGTTCAGTCTATGTGAGGCTGGGGTCTGCAGATCTCAAGGCAAGCAGAGAGAGGGAGAGAGCAAGGCTCTGCTCTCACATCAGGGGGCCAGAATCAAAAGAAAGAGCAAGTAAGAGGATTCAAAGACGAAAGCACAATCTCCAATGCCACACCCCCAGGGACCCACCTTTTCTAGCCATAACCCACCAGCCTAGATAAGTCCATTTCTCTGTACCTAGTATCAGGCCAAACACTGGATGATCTAGGGATGAATAAGACAAATTCCCTGCTTTCAAGAAGATTTCATATTATCAAGGGACTCAAGACTCACGAGGAATTAACTATACTGCAATTTTGTTACGGCTGGATTTTCCCAAGGAGCAGACTCAGAAGATGCACACAGGATAGTTTTAGGGACTGGCTTGGGATAAATACCTGTGGAAGGGGAGAAGCTAGAGCCAGAGCTGTTGGAGTAAGAAGAAATTCCATGGCACAGGCCCCCCAAATCTCTGAAACTAGCAGGAGACTTCAGAGCTGTGGAAAGTCAGGCTAAGTTGGCCATGGATCTTTATATTCCAGAGGTGGGATGCTCCCAGTAGGGATGTGGCCTTGGGTGAGGGATCTCTTCCTCTAAGGTGACAGCCCACAACACTCTCAGCAGCTGAGGCAACTGGTCCTTTACGGAAAAGGGATCAAACATCCACTGCATATCTATAAGGTCAATTCTGATGAAACAACAAAAATCATTATTATTAGTTAATAACATATTAGCTAATAAATATATTATTAGTTAATAATATATTTGAAACACCTGGTACTTTGATAGCATTTCATATTTTTTCAAGCTTTCTCCTGATACAACAGCTTATTTATAATTTCCATTTTGAGGTCTCAAGGAAAGCTAGGAAGCCAGATGTGGTATAGGAAAAAGTTTTAGATTTGGAGCAAGAGAGGACACTGTGAAGCCCAATGTTGTCACTGTCTATCTGGATGTCTATGAACATGTTTTTCATGCTTCCTACATCTACTCTGTAAAAGGAAGTGATCAGACCTAATCATAGATTTGTGATAGGAACTTTATTACATGACAGAGTGGCTGGCATCATTCAAGCTAAAAAAAACTAGTATCAGAGACAAAAAAAAAACTTCAAGGTAAGCAACAATAAACATTATCTTTCATTTTATAAATGAAAATACTGAGGACCATAAAGGTAAGACACTTCTCTAAGAACTCATAGTGGACTACATATACATCCCAGGCTCTCACCTACTGAGTTCAGTAGCATGTGATCTGACAGCTTGTCATCTTACCTATAGAACTCATAGAAGATGGTCAACCTTTGAGGAGTTAGTTCAAGTCCTTTGTTTATGAGTCACGTTAGAAGAAATCTTAGAGGTCATCTTGTTGCAAACTTCATAAATCCAGAGCTCATGGGGTCAGTCTCTACTTTGGTTAGAATACAAAGAAACATAGCCTAGTAGTAATTAAAAACAAATTCACACATATCTTATATTTCTTGGGAACTTTAAGGAAGTACAATTACTACCAAGAAATCTTTTTATTAATTTATTGAATTCCGCTGTTGCTCCAGAATCACTTACTCACCAACCATAGTAGCACTCAGTCTCAAACTTTATCCTCCAAGGTTTTATTTCCCTTCCTGTCCCTCCTCTCAATTTCTATCATGTATGAACTACCTTCCCTTCTGTCTTTATGTTTGTCACTCTCCCCCAATTTTCCAGATAAGGCACCACAAAAATCTATGTCCCATGTTAGAAAATATAGAAATCTCCATAGACCAACTGGGCTTGTGGGAGTGGAGGAAGGATGCTGAGGGCAGGAATTACGGTCAAAATTGGTAACAGCCAGTACAATAAAAATACCTATCATAATAGACTAGTTGAAGAATTGGGTTAGGGTCCTGGAGGCCCCCTGATGTGTCGTGGCTTAGTTATTTGATTGTTGACTCATGGGGAGGTCTGTAGGGTCCTGGAAGAGGGTCTGGAATGTAGGGGTAGAAGAGGGAACACTCACAGAACCCAGAGAAGGAACACTTGAGGGCAGCAGCAATTTACCATTTGGTATGAAGATTCCAATTTCCCATATTTTAACAGCTGGTGTAGCCTTACAGGTAAGTTTCAAATTATCTCCAATACCTGAGCTCTTACCACCACTTTATGTACCTCAAAAGAAATGGAGGGAGCCGGGCGTGGTGGCGCACGCTTGTAATCCCAGCATTTGGGAGGCTGAGACCGGAGGATCCGGGTTCGAGACCAGCCTCAGCTACCTAGTGAGGCACTCCGCAACTTAGTGAGACTCGGTTTCAAAATAAATAATAAAAAATAGGGCTGGGGGTGTAGCTCGGAGGTAGAATGCCCCTGAGTTCAATCCCCAGTACCGCAAAAAAAAAAAAAGAAATGGAGGAAGTTTAACTATGCAAACCATGTCAAGTTTCTTCTTTTGTATCTCTTATAAGCTTTATGTTACACTCCCCCTTCCCAAATCCACAACACACTGCTAATCCCTTTGGTTCATGCCCCTACTCTAAATTGAAGGCATCCAAGGTCAAAAACATTGAGAAAAATCTTTAGAAGTGTGTGGAAATTTATCAAGATCTGCAAAGTCCTGCCTGAAGCAGATAGTTCTAATAAAGTAGAATCCCATGATCAGTCTTTTCTTCCCAAGAATTCTACCCTTTTATCCAGTAATGGAGAGTGGGATCCATCAGCACTGGTGTCAAGAGTAACTGCTTTAAAAGATAACTGGGATAGTCAGAAATTGTTTGAGACCTCTTTGTTATCATTTGGATCCCCCAGTGGCTCATAAGGTAAAGGCTTGATCCTTATTGACAGCAATATTGGGAGCTGGTGGAAACTTTAAGAGGTGAGAACTGGCAGAAGAAAGCTAGTTCACCAGGGCTGTGCCCCTGAGAGATAAACTTTGTCCCTAATTCTCTTCTCCTTCTCTGTCTCCCTCTTCCTCTCCCTCTCCTCTCCTCTCCTTTCTCATCCCCCTCCTCTTTTCTACTCCTTCTTCTCCTCCCTCCTCCTCCTCCTCTTTCTCCTCCTCCTCTTTCTTCTTCTTCTTCTTCTTCTTCTTCTTCTTCTTCTTCTTCTTCTTCTTCTTCTTCTTCCTCTCTCTCTCTCTCTCTCTCTCTCTCTCTCTCTCTCTCTCTCTCTCTCTCTCTCTCTCTTTCTCTCTCTCTCTCCTTCCTGGCCATCATGATGTGGATGTTCTGCCTCATCACAGGTCCAGAAGCAAAAGAGCCAAGTGTCCATGGACTGAACCCTCTGAAATTGTGAGCCAAAATGAATATTTTCTCCTGTAAGTTGTTTATCTTATTTATTTTATTTCAGTGATGGAAAACTGTCTAACACAGAACTCTATCTGTGCTATGTGCATGCACACATGTGTACACACACACACACACACACACACACACACACACCTTTGTTTCTCTGTAAACAATTCAATGAGACCTGCTAGTTGAGTCCTTTGAATTAATATTATTTGAAAGTGTGATGATTTCACCTAATTACAAATTGGTGGTCCTTAGTATTTTACCTCAAGTAAACTAAAAGCCATTTTTCTCTCTTTTTTTTTTTTTTTTTGCGGTACTGGGGATTGAACTCAGAGGCATTCTACCTCCGAGCTACACCCCCAGCCCTATTTTTTTACTCTTTATTTTGAAACCGAGTCTCACTAAGTTGCGGAGTGCCTCACTAGGCAGCTGAGGCTGGCTGCGAACCCGGATCCTCCGGTCTCAGCCTCCCGAATGCTGGGATTACAAGCGTGTGCCACCATGCCCGGCTCATTTTTCTCCCTTTTGACTTCCAATGATTGCTGCTTAATAAAGAGCAGACATTGTCTTGTCTTCTTTGTTATTAAGAGATCAAGCAAGGATGTTTCCACACCAATGCCACTTTATTTACTAACTTAGTTGGCAACATTCTAACAACTATTAGTGTTTTTTAAAGCATGTTTAATTCTGAAGAGTCTTCATTATTTAAACTAATCTTGGCCTATCTTGTTTATACATTTGTGACATCAAGTTTTCAGAACAATTCCATCAATTAAGTGTATGAATTAGCCAGCTCCTCTGTCACTGTGACCAAAATACCTGATGAAGACAGCTTACAGGAGGGAAATCTTATTCAGGCTCACTGTTTCAGAGGCAGCGGTTCAGTCCAGAGTTGAATGGCTCCAAGACAGAAACACAGTGGCCCAGCACATGGTAGTGAAAAATCCTCCCTCAGCCTATGATGGCCAGAAGCAGAAAGAGTGATGGGAAGTGACCAGGGACAGACATAGTCCTCAAGGCTAGGTCCCAGTGATCTACCTCCTCTAACCATGCCCCACCTCTGAACTCTACTACTCCAGAGGACCATGCTTTCAACACATGAGCTTTAAGTGGCTAAGCCAATGCATACCAGTGTGTTTCAGAGAAGTCAGTAAGACTCTTGCTTTACTAAGGACACATAAGGTGATCTGCAAATAATATTATGATTGCCACTTAATGGGCACATAGAAATGTAAAAGAAAATTACTTAGTGGAACACCTATAAGGAGAGCTGTAGGTGTGTTTATGAGGAACTTTGATAGATGCTGTGGTAGAGGAGGTTAGGTCCCAAAAGAGTTTAGCTACTTCTAAGGAGAATTGGTTGGTTATTGGGAGCACTTTGGACTTGTTTAGAAGGATGTGAACATTTAGATGTAAAGGTCAATCACCAATAAAGAAGGGTGAGAGCCTGAAAGGGCCATGGGACAATTTGAAAGTTATGTATTGGGATTTTGCATGGTAGAGAAATGAGCTAGTTTAGGGAGAGCACAGAAGAGTGATTCAGGAGAAGAAAGATGTCAAAGTAGGATTCCAAATGTTTCAACTGGAATGTGCCAAGTAAATTACCTCCTCTGCCACCCTGATAAGATCTCTAGAAAACCCATCACTGGTGTGAACCAATTTTTTCTGGAGAGTACAACAATGCCTGACACCTGCATTCAGGTTGGTGTGCGGCGAGGGTGAGGCTGCAGGTGTGGACTGCTCATATTTGGGAAATAACAATTAAAATGGTAATAATGACAATATCAGCTTAATTACTGAGTGCTCATTAAAGTTGGGCTCAGTGTAGATCTTATCTCAGTTAATCCTCCTTGCTACCACTAAGTCCCATGAATTATTCTCCATGATATAAATGAGGAGACTCTAGCTCAGAGAAGTTAGGTAATAGCCTGAAGAAATTCAGTAGTATGTGGGAAAGCTGAACTGAGAACAGTATCTGTCTGACTCTGAAGCTGATCCACCCTTAGCCTTATGCTTCTTCCTCATGAGTGGAGATGAGGGGCTGGCATCCAGATCACATGTAGCTTTTCCAAGATACACCCACTGTATCTTGATACAATCAGTGTGTTTGACCACTTCTATTGTTGGCTCTCTGCTCTCTGGTGTTTCAGGAAAGACTATTGGTTTTCAAGTACCTTCTCCAGGGAGTTTTTGGGTGAATTAAATAAGGAATTTCTTTAAAGGCTTAAAGTAGTGTCTGGCATAGGAAGTGCCCGATAAATGTTTCCTATTATTACTAAGAGCTTTACAAGTAAATTCTCATTTAATTCTCACAAGGTAGAAACTATTGTTCCCATTTACAGATAATAAAACTTAGGCCCAGGAAGGTTCAGTGATTTGCCCATATTCATATGGAGAATAAGCTACAAAGCATGAATTAAGTCCCAAGTTGAAGGATTCTAAACTTATTGTCATTATATACATTGTTTTTAGCTCCTTCTCTCTGCCTCTAGCTCCCAACATTTCTGGAGTTGGGAAACACAAGCCTCAGACTATCTCTGAATCTGAAGTCCAATTCTGATTCAAGCATTCATGCTGAATTGAGGCACCATATGGAGTTCCTAGAGTCTGCCTCTCTCTGTATTCCAAGGGGCCAGAGGTTGAAGCCAACTAGTTAGGCTCCTGTAACATCTTGTCTTCTGGCATGGATGTGAGCATGCAATGTTTAGTCTATTGTTTGTTTCCAGCAAGTCTGGGTTTCAAGAGGATTATGACTTAGGAATCCAGAACAAATGACTTTTCCAAAGCACTTTTGGTCATAGCTTCTGTAGTTGTTCAGGTTAAGATTTTTTTTTATCATGTTATCCTTCTCAGCTGGTCCCATCAGGAATGTCTATTGTCACAGCATCTGGGTGTAAGTGGAAGCAACTCAGAGGTGCTGGATGCACAGGCATGCAAATCACATTCTCATTCCTCAAAAAAAAATGTGGTTTGAAATTTAAAACTGTTTGTGATGACTGCATGGAACATTCAGAACAATTCACTACAGTTATAGCTATACTAAATTTTGGCAAAGACATTGGAAGGCATGCAATAATGGAGTCTGAAATCTAACCATTGATTCTAGGGAGACAAATCCCTACATTTTTCACTTACTAGCTGTGGGACCTAAGGCAAATAACCTTATATCTCATGAAATTAAGCCCCAATGTCCTCATTAGTCAAAAAAATAATAACAATATTATTATTCATACAGCTCTTATGAAGTTTAATGACTGGCCACATGCACAATGCTTAGAAACATGGTGGTAATAACTCAGTAATAATTGTCTATTGTTAGGAGCTAATAACCAATGATTCTTCTGGGCATTTAATAATTTGGGTAAAGCAATTATTATAATGCCTGGCAAAGAATAAGTGCTTTGTGTTTATTGTCAATAGAATTGCTGCTGTTGTTGTTGATATCGTCATTATTAAACCTGCAGTCTTTTGTATTTATTAATTCATTCATACATTCACAAGCTGGAAGTGTCTCTTCTATATCAGACATTTATTTTCTCACTGAAGAATCAGAAACCACCCCTGGCACCAGGAAGTTTATAGATCATAGGGCAAGACAGATCAAGAAAGGCTGTAGCAGTCTTGTCAGAAAGAGAAGATGTATTGGAGCCAAACAGAAGGGAGCCTGGTGAAAAGAGTAAGTTCTAGATCAGGAATAGAGCGGGAGAAACTTCACTGAAGAAGACATTGAACTGAAGCTTGAAGAAAGTGTGAGTATTCACTGGATGCAGGGTAAGGGGAGGCCTGATTCAGGCCAGAAGCCTTGAAAGGTGATGTAGCAAGTGTTGAATTTAGCAAACTACACTGCTTTGTGCATAGGGACAAAAACATGCCAAAGGAATTAAGGGAGAGAGGACTTGCATAAGACATGAAAGATCCCAGTGTGGCGGGGTCCTCTATGTAAACTAAGGACTTGGACCCCAGTCCATTAGAAACAGAGAGACATTAGCTATGTTTAAGCCCAGTCATGAGGTGATGGTCTCTGTGATGACCTCTACACCCTGAGAATGATTGAAGAATGGGCTGGAAGAGTCTATCTATGGGGATAAGAGACCTATTCAACAAACAATGTGACAAACAATGAGGAGCAGGATGAGGGAAGATAAAGCAAAAAATGGGGAAGATGGGGGGGGGGCAGATTTCACAGTCCTTGGTAACTGCTTGAATGTAGGGTGTAAGACTCAGGCAACCAAATGGGGAGTCTTACCAATAACCAGTGCAAGGGACACAGGAAAGCATAGAAGCAAGACTCAGTTAACAGTGATGGGTTTCAATGGGGCCACTATAGGATAGTGATGCACAGGGCACTAAGCAGAGATGTCCCATAGCATCCTGGAGATCAGAAGAGTCCACAGTTAAGGATGGGAAGAATCAGCATGGAGGTAGTTAGAATAACTCAAGTTTCTCAATGGAGGTATGTGGAGCAAAGAGGCAGGAGAACAGAACCTCAGTGGACTCTGATGTGTACTGAGCTAGCTGGAAAGCAAAGCCCACAACAGAGACTGGTGCAGAAGGACTGAGAGAAGGGTGGAGAGGAAATGGTGTGATTCCCTGGGTTCCAACTGAAGCTATGGGCCTGGGCATCAGGCAAGTGTGGACTTGAGTGCTGGCTCCATTACCTTGAACAACTTAACCTCTGGGCCTCCATTTCCTCTTTGGTAAAATGAAGATAATGGCATCTAGCTTATAAGATTGTTCTAAGAATCAAGTGAGATGATGCAAGTAAGGTTCAAAGAGAAGTGTTCTCCCATTAATAAGAGCTTGGGAAATGTTGAAGAATTAGAAGAATGTGTCATTGAAACTTATAGGGGAGAGAGTTTTGAGAAAGGGACTATCAATCCTGTGTATGTCACAGAGAAGTCAAGTAATAAAAGGACTTAAATGTGGCCAGTAGACTGAGCAGGTGGAAAGCCAGTGGATCATCTTAGAGAGTCATTTCAGTGGGGCTACAGGTGCAGAAGCCTGACATGGTGGGTTCTAGGTGTAGAGAGAACATCAGTGGAACTTAGTCCTTCACTGCAGCTTTATTATTGGACAGAAGGTAAGTAGAATAGATGTCTCACTCTGATGGGAGTCACTCCATCCCTGGGTGACTACAAACCACCCAGCAGCTTCCAGCTTGGGTGCTTGCCATCACTGCCTATAAGTCCACTTCATGTCATAACCCCATCATGTTCCTGGCTGCTTGTCCAGTTCCTCCTTCCCCTGCTGAGCACCACAAGAGCAGTGGCCATGGAAGCCTTCCTCTCTCTGTGTGTCCTAGTGTCCACTCAAGGGCCAAGGCTGATTTACATGCTAGGACCCTGATATGAACTGAATAGTGAAGCCTTCGCTCCTGTGAAATTTATATCTGGGATGGTTAATTTTATATGTCAACTTGACGCCATCATGGGGTGCTCAGATTGAATATTGTTTGGAGGTATATCTGTGAGGGTGTTTCTGGATGAGATTAGTGTTTGAATAGGTAGACCCCATAAGTAGATTACCCTCCTTGGTGTGAGTGGGCATCATTCAATCCACTGAGGGCCTGATTACTGCAAAAGGCAGAGAAAGGGAGAAATCACACCCTTTTTTTCTAGCCGCCAGCTTAAGCTGATACATCTTATCTCATATTCTTCTGCCTTCAGACTGGGATTTACACCATTGGTTCTCAGGCCTTTGGATGTGAAATGAATTTACTTCTGGCTTTCTTGTGTCTGCAGTTTGCACATTCTGGGACTTCTTAGCCTCCACAATCATGTAGCCAATTCCTGACATTATAGATATAATGTGATATTGACATATATATATCATATATATATGTGTTTGCATGTGTGTATTATATACATTATGTATTATATTTATTGCCAATTATATGTACATGCATGTGTGTGTGTGTATGAGAAATGCAACTAATACAATATATTATATATAATGTCCTATTAGCTATGTTTCTCTGGAGAGCCCTGACTAGTACAACATCTGAGTGGAGGATCAGACAATGAGTAAGAATCCCAGTGAGTGGTCCAGGCTGGGAAGAACACCTGAGGGTAGACTGGAATGGAAAGTGGCCAGGGATAGAGGAAAACATTAAACATGGTGGTTAGGGAAGACCTTGGGGAGGAGGTAGCTCTATAGCTAATCAAGGCAGCCATGCAGGAACCAGAATGAATGACAACACAGCAGCCAGTAAGGATCTGAGAAGATTAATTACATACCCCAAGACCAACAAACACAAATGTCCAGAAGTGGGGACAAAAGTGGCCTGTGGTGGAGAGGGAGGGTCTATGGTGCTAGAGAGCAGCAGGGAAGGGGAGGTAGGAAATGAACTGGAGAGAGGCAAGCCCTCTTTTCCTCACCTCATCGCCCCTCTTCTAGTGCTCAGCCCACCTTGGAGGTGTCCTGAAGGCCAATGACACACGGACTGGGACTGAAGCAGCTCAACAGGCAGGACATCATGTCTTCTCCAGTCCATGCCGACAGTTGTGGGAGGCACGCCCCAGGCATTACACTGGAGAGCCAGGGCATGTGACAAGAGGTGAGTGCTTTGAAAGTCTGTGTACTATACTATAAGAACAGGAAAAAAAATTTCCTCCAATTTTTTATTTGGAAAATTTTGAAATCTATAGAAAGTTTATGAGAATAATACAATGAACTTTTGCCCTTCAAGCAGTCCCACAAAGTGTTCACATTTGGCAACATGTGCTCTCTCTCTGTTTCTCTTTGTGTGTGTTCTCTCCACCCCATCCATACATGCATGCACACACACACACATACACACACACACACACACACACACACACACACACACACACACACAATGTGTAGGTAGTTGTAATACTTTTTCTTTTTTTTGTGGAACCATGTAAATATTAGTTACAGATACCATGGTATTTTGCCCCCAGATCTTCAGCACAAATAGCCTAAGAACAAGGAAACAAGATTATTCTTCCATATAACTATAATTTTCACACTCTATAATCTTACATTGATAGATTGCCAATATTTAATGCGTGTTCCATATTAATATTTTTTCAACTGTTCCCAAACTGTTCTTTATAACTGTTTTGTTTACCCAGGATTCAATCAAGTATCGTATTTTAACAACATGCTTTTTTCAGTCTCCTTTCATCTAGGATAATTCTCCATGGAATTTGTTTGTCTCTTTGTTTTATTTCTTAGTCTTTTATGCAGTGAAATATTTGAAGACTCTAAGCCAATTGTTGAACAGAATGTCTGTCAGTTTGGATTCCCCTGAATCTTGATTAGATTTGGGTTACTCTATTTGGGTGTGAATACCGCAGAAGTGACATTGAATCCTTCCCAGTGCCTGACATCTCAGGGTACAGGATGGCCTATTATCAATAATATTACATTTAGTCATCAGATACAGTCATAGAGGTAGGTTTATGCTGTTGTAGTTAATAACTATCTGTAAAACAGTATTTTGAGACTGTGAGCATTTTGTTTTTCAACATTTTTTCACCCAATGGTTTTAGCATCCATTGGTGATTCTTGCTTAGATCCAGTACTATAATAGTGGTGAAATGTTGATTTTAAGTTTTCATACTCCATGGTACATTTCTTGATTATTGTTCTTTAGCAAGGTAAAGCTTACCTTACCACTCGCCTCTAGCACATCTAGCATTCTTTGGTACTTGAGTTATACTGTCAAAGATTCAAATGCAGAATTCAATTGGTCCAAGTTAGTAGACAATTCTACTAAGGTTGGGAGAAGGAGTTCATTTCTCAAAGAAAAATTGAAGTATAATTATTAAAATCAGGAAAAAAAGAAGCCAGGCAGGCAAAGGCAGTAGCTGCCCACATAGCAAGGAGTTAATTAATATTAGTGGGAATTCTTGCCATCTCTTTGTGGGACATCCTAGTCCCCAAATAGAAGTTTAAAAAGGTGTGTGTATGGGGGAATCTTACATCAAAATATTAAAAAGCTGTTTAGAAATGGCTTGGGGATCATGGTGTCTCAGGTTTGTCTGTCATATGCTTCACTGTATGTGGCTTCTAATGCCAGAGTTTTCTTGGGATTAGTTTAGTTTTCATAAAGCAAGAAGAAATTGAAGAGAGAGAGAGAGAGAGAGAGAGAGAGAGAGAGAGAGAGAGAGAGAGAGAGAGAGAGAGAGAACCATACCTCTGCCTTCTCAAGTTTCTGCGATTCTGCGAGCTGGATGTATCTTCTTTTCTGAACCACTGGGCAGAACTAGTTATCCCTACCTACTATAAGAAGTAAGGAAATGTAATCTTTATTCCAGATAGCCATGTGCTTGTCTAAGAATTAGGAATTCTGTTACTATAGAGGAAGGAGAACACTGGGAATAATGAACAGTCTCTTCCAGTCAGCCCACAAAGAACATGCTAGTATGCTCATTTTAAAGGTGAGAAAAAAGAAAATTCTCAGTGAAATTAAACAACATGGAAGGGTCACAGAGATAGTGATTACTCTATCTGATTTTAAAAATCACTGTGCTTAAGTGACTGATTTTTGTTTCTTTCAATCCACACCATAATTATCTTTATCCAAAGGGTTTTATTTATTTATTATATTTTTGTGGTGGTAGGGATTGAACCCAGGGGCATTCTACCTCTGAACTACACCCTCAGCCCTATTTTATTTATTTTTTAATTTTGAAACAGAGTCTCACTAAGTTGCAGAGGGTCTCCCTAAATTATTAAGGCTTTCTGCAAACCTATGATCCTTCTGTCTCAGCCTTCCAACTACTAGGATTACAGGCATCTACCACCATGCCTGGCTGGTAGAGTTTTATTAAATTGCCCTCTTTGTGGCTTGAGTTACAGCCTCATGACATAATGGCTCTGGTGATAGATCTTTCTTAGAAATGTGCTATTCATTTCTGGTCCATGTCCCCAAGACGGCTGGCATGGACAGCTGACACCCTGATACGTACATGGCAGTGACAAGAGATGCAGATGGGAAATAGAAGGACAGTGGGCGTGTGTGGGAAAGTGCCCAGCCCGGGAGCCTGGGTGCCATGTCTCTAGTCCCAGCTCAATCACTCATTCATTGTGTGGTTCTGTCCCTTCGTGACCCAGTGTTCCACAGTTCCTGCCTCCATGTGTCCCCTCCAGCTCTCCTTCCCTCTCATTTTAGGTAATATCTGTTTTCATGATGAGCCAAACTGGGATCTAGTATTTATAGCCTTTGTTTCCCCCATGTTGGGCAATTTTAGCATCCAATAAGTTCTAGGGCCTGTCTGGATAACTGGTTTTATGTTTTGCTTTTATAAAATCTTATATGACTTATGAGAAATATTTATTCACCAGGAGCTTACCCTATGATCCTCAGCAACTGGCACAAAGCCCTCACGATCCAACCAGTTCCCAAGAGCCCACCTCCGAACATCGCTGCACTGGGGCCCAAGCCTTCAACACAGGAGCCCTTGGGGGCCAGTCCAGATTCAAACCACAACAGGGAAAAATAAGAAAACCCACACAAATCTATCTGCTTACTTGTGTTGTACTTTTGAGAAAAGAATCCCAGGAACAATAAATCAGGAAGCAATAAAATTGATTACCTACAAAGGATTGAGGGAATGGTGTGGAAAGGATAAAGAGGGAGGGCACTTCTCTGAGCATACCTTTGTGTATAGTTTTGACTTAGAAGTATGCTAATATTCTACATATTCAAAAAATGAAATTAACTCAGCAAGGGAAAAGATAAAACTGAATACAAAGACAAGTGTACTCAGTAGTATCTGGAGTAACTACACTCCAGAGGAGGAGAAAAAAAGTTTTATCAAAGAAATTTTTGGCATAATTGAAGAAATTATGATATAGACTATATGTAAGTATTCTGTCAACGTTAAGTTTTTTGAAACTGCACTGAAGTTATTATATAACAGAATATCCTTGTCCTTTGATAATATGCATTGAAATACTAATACATGCTATATAGAGCAATATATATATATATGTATTCTACTCTCAAATGGTCCCAAATAATAATTGATATATCATTGTGTTACAGAGTATTCCAAGAATCTTTGTGCAGTTTTAAGTTTTAATAGCTTTAAGTTTAATAACTACCAACTTATAGTTTCATTTTTAAAAATTTACTTCTATTTATTTTATATTTAGTTTTGTGGCTTTTGACTAATAACTTTTTTATTTCAATTTTTTGTTTCAGTGAACTTTGGTCATCTTCAATCAGAGGAACTGAAACAAAAAAAACAGAAAGAAAAAGAAGGAGCTAGCACATGTGGCAAACTATTAAAAATGGTGAATTTGGGCATTTCCTGGACTATTCTTGCAACTTTTCTGTAAATTTGAAATTATTTCAAAATGGAAAGTTTTAGAAAAGATTATACAGTTGTAAGTAGTGGAGATGTTTGTATTAGTGCCTCGGGTCGTGTAATGCATTCTACTTCATAGTTCTGCCTTTCGTCTTGGGTAGGAGGGATTGGTGTGCACTGACCTAGGCTCATTGTGTAATCCTCAAGACCAAGCAGAACTGTGGACACTAGTGGTCAGGACTGAGTGTGGAGTGGAGGAAGGGAAAAGCTTCTATTGCCCTTGGCCTTGAAGGGCTCACTCTAATCCACTGAGCTAACTAACTCCAGACGTTTCCCTAAAGAGAACCGTGTAATAGGCGTGTAAAACGATGAAGGGGATTGCTTTGGAAACTTGTGTAAATAACTCTTTGGGCAGAAGAAAGATTGCCAACACCTGCTTTTTGTTTTCTGGTATTTATTAGAGCCACCCTGTGAGGAACCTCTAAGCTTCCTGGATCTTATTCACTTATCTGAGTTCATTCTTGGTTCAGGGGCAGCGTTTTTGGGGGCCTGGAAAAAGTTGTCAAGGATCAGAGAAGGGTCACTGACTCTGGGCTTCCAGGAGGCGAGGGTGGTTCAGAGAGCACCAACAAACAGTAGTAATCTTGAGGCTAAATCTGGTCATTTGCTATGCTTTCCTAGCTCATTACTTCCTCCTCCCCTCCCTTATGATCATTTATTAATTTATCTATCCACTCGTCCACCCACCCACTTGCCAATTAATAATAATTAGTCCCAAACCACAATAAGCCAGACACTGGGAAGAGAGTGAAGAATAAGATGGCCCAGGTCCTTAAGAAAAGAGGAACAGGCAATTTAGTACAGAATGCAGGGATGTCACAGGTGCAGAGTCCCATAAAAGAGGGCTGCCTAACCCAGCCTGGTGAGGGAAATCTTTGAAGCTGACTTAAAAAAAAAAAAAAGTGCTGGCATATGCCTGTATTCCCAGTAGTTGGGAGGCTGAAACAGGAGGATTGCAGGTTTGAAACCAGCTTCAGCAACTTAACAAGACTTTCAGCAACCTAGTGAAACCCTGTTTCAAAACAAACAAACAAAAAAAATTAGGACTAAGGATATAGTTCAGAGGTAAAATGCTTTTGGGTTCAATCCCCAGTACCAAATAAATAAAAATAAAAAATGCTGGGAATGATGTGCTAGACAAAGAATAGTATGGGCAAAGGCAGGGTCACCTAAACTCCTGCCACTCAAAGTTATGATGTCTTGATCAGCATATCAGCATTACCTAAAACCTGCTAAGAAGGCAGAATCTTGGGCCTCCCCCAAGACCTCCTGAGCCCAATTCTAAGTATTTACCAGATCCCCAGGCGATTCTTAAGCACAGTAATGTTTGAGAAGTCTTGGTCTAAGCATCATTTGTTAGGAAAATTACCAGTGATCAACGGGCATCTCACTCCTAGTCTAGAACTGTGTCTGCTACAGCCATCTCCACTTCTGATTTGCAGATTCAGCCCTGCTCTCCCTCCCAATCCCTCACTTGCTTCAAACACCAGCGTCCCTGGCCATCTTAAGATTTCTTGGAAATGAAAAGTTCCTGCTCTGAAAGAGCCAATGAGTATAGGTAACACTGTCTGTACTTTTTGATCCAGTCATTCCACTGGGAGGATATGAGCCCAAGGGGGAGGGGGAAGAAAATTGTAATTTATACTCAGATGTTAGATGTTTACAACTGTGTTGTCTTTGATCATAACTAAAAGAGAACACAAATGTCCAGTGATGGCTGGCACAAGGACAGGGATCTGGCTATTCCCTAAGCACTGCCACACTGCCTCCAGGGCACAGGCTGTGATGTTTTAGATAGTATTATGGTTGGAAAGACAGGAAACCTGGGTCTAGTTTTAGTTCTGTCCCTCCAGATTGGATCCCCTTGGGTAAGCCCATTTCTGCCTCAGGAATCTCTGTGATTTTTAATATTTTACTTTCAACTTGTGCACCTGGGTGCCCACACTCTCCCCTCCCTCACCCCTGAATATGTCTGCCATTCCATAAAGACCCTGGGAGGGGTGGCATGGAGAAAGAAGCTCACTGGGAATCAATAGTAACTGTAGGGAGAAAGAGAGAGAGAGAGAGAGAGAGAGAGAGAGAGAGAGAGAGAGAGAGAGAGAGAGAGAGAGAGATCATGCATTGAATTCCTGCTCTGTGATACAAGTAAAAGCTAATGTTTATTCAAGGCCTGCTGTTGCCAGATGCTGTTTTGAGTACTTTTATATGAATTAACTCACTTAATCCTCACATCAACACTATAAAGTAGGAATTATTGTTCCCATGTCTTCTAGATAAGGTTCAGAAAGCAATTTGCCCAAAGTCACTCTATGGAAAGTCAAGGGCTCCAAGTGGGACCCCCACTGTCTGACTCCAGAAGTCACACACTTACCCTCTCCCAAGTGGTCCTCACCATGTGCATGGTCTCTGGACCAGCAGCATCAGCATCCCCTGGGGACTGGTTAGAAAGGCTGTGATCTCCAGACCCACTAAATCAGATGTCGGGAGATGGGACCCAACCACCACTGTATTAGCAAGCTCCCTCCACCTGGGTAATTGTGACACATGGCTAATTTGCCAAACCATTGCTTTAGCAATTTTCTACTTTTAATACTCATAACAAGTAAGGATTAGAAGGAGGAATAATTAATACCATTGTATTGCTGAGGCAACCAAGAGCCAAAAGAGCCACATGTTTATGGATCAAACAGCTAGGAAATATTAGAGTCAGGATTTGAACCCAGTATACCATGCCCACATATAGTAAGTACCTCTGCAAAATCGGTTTATCCATAAATGGAAGAGAGGGAAGAAAAGGAGTGAGAAGACACTGGCCCTGATATGGGAGGGATGTAGGAGAGGTGGAAAAAGAAGATATGTAGGAAAATTAGCCAAACCCGATCTCCTTGGCTATTGTGCTTCTAGACTTGTGGTGGCAGCTTGGTTTTGCCTGGTTGGCCAATCTCCTGTGTGTTGAGCTATTTTTAGCTTAGCCCTGATGGGACACGTTTGCTGGGTATTGCCAAATCACGAGAACAATCACATTCTGGTAGCAGGCAGGCTATGCTTGGCACACAGACCATGCAGGGCTGTCTGGGCTTGTACCCAGCCTCCACCCAGATGCTGGTCCCACCTGGACCAGTGCTAGATGGGGAGAAAAATTCCAGGGGAATGGAAGCCATGGCACCTCCTTTCTCTGGTCACAGGATGCGATTGCTGAACAGGATCTCAAAAATCAGAGGACCAGAGGACACTTTAACTTATCTCTGGCCACCCAGCCAGCCAGTGGGAAGATGGAACTCTTTTCCTTATATGACAGACTTTGAGTTATCCAATGTTTGTTTATTTGTGTTCTGTCTGCTTCTGCTAGCAACAACAAAAAATCAGCCCAAAGAATGCCAGTGCCCATTGTAACAGATGGACCTTCCTGGGAGACAGTTTGCAAATGGAGACAGCAAACTGGAGACCCCAGGCGGTGGATCTCTGTGAATAGCAGCAACAACCCAGGGAAATTGGTAGAGAGAGCAAAAAACCAGGGTTCTTGGTTACAATCACAGGTAGCATTTTAATATTAATCTCTCCCTAAATGTTAAGTTTCTTCTTCTTCATTATCTGATGTCATCACAATTTATCCAGAAGGGAAGAGGGAGCAGAGATGTTTTATTATTATTAATTATAAGTATATTAGTGATGATAATAACTGCTATATTTGGTATCAGGCTCTGTTTTACATTCATTAGCTCATTTAAACCTCACAATAACCTCACACAGTGGGTACTATTAGCCTCATTTGACTAATGAGAAATGAAGGCTCAGAGGATGTCAGTCACTCGAGGTCACACAGCCATTAAGTGTCAGAGCCAGGCCTGACAGCCCCAAAGTATGTGAGCATCTGGCATACCCCCTCTAGAAAAGAGGAAACTGGTTGGGAAAGCAAGAAACAGAGATGGACAAACACATGTGAGAACTCCTTCACATCGCAGATGGTTTTTATTTTTTTTTTATTTTTATTTTTTTGTAGAATAAAGAAGCAGGACCTGTTCTCTGGCAAAACCAGAGCTGTTAAGGAGAAGTTGCAGGGATATGAATATTGCTCAGTGTAAGAAATGAGAGCTTTTGACTCACAGTCAAGTTGCTGTGGCTGATCCCCCCTCCAACTCACCCTCCATGCTGGAGCTATGAAAGCAAACTGTGAAGGTGGTTCATCTACCACGGAGAAGAGAGGACTGGACTAGATGATCCCTGTGACCCCTTCCAGCTCTGAGATCCTATGGTTTGTGAGCATTTAATCATCTTGAGGGTATCTACCACATTCAGTGTTTCCCCACTTCTGAGTGCCAGGCTCAGACCTGCCTGGTTAGGGGTGAGAAGGTGTTTGCTAGGCATGGCTTTTGCAAGTGATACAACTGATTTCCTCTGCACAGTCCTCAAAGCAGGACATCAGTGAGCAGCTCTATCTTTGCCACACAAGAAGGTCTCAACTGCAGCAAATGGTAAACCAAAGTAAAGCCCTGGTTCCCCTGCTGGCTTCTAGACACAATAGTGTGAGTAAGATCTGGCTAATTGGTAGTAAGGCGAACTAGAGTGTGTGAGCTCCAGAAGAGGTCCTTAAAACAGACTGTGTGTCTTTCCTACCCTCTTTTGCCATTCATAACATAATGGTGAACACATGGGCAGCCATATTTAAGAATGTCTAGGGAGCCATGAACTGAGAGTGGTGAGCAGTAAGCTAGATAGAGCCCTAGGCTCACTATCTGGAGTGGCTAGTAGCACCAGGCTTACACTGCCTGCATGATGTGACAAAGAAGTATTACTATTATCCTGGGTTTTCTGTCACTTTCAGCAAAATCCAATTCAAATTTGCATAACATTGAAAAAAATCTGAACCAAATAAGGAAACGATTGCGAAAATAAATCAGAATCAGCTATCAAGATGCAAACAACTATAGAAGAGAAGGAAGGGAGGGAGGAAGAGAAAATGGAAGAAATGGAAAAGGAGGAGGAAGGGTGGGAAGAAGAAAAGGAAGAAAGACATGGAGGAGAACGAGGAGGAGGAAGAACAAAAAGATGGAGAAGAAAGAAGAAGAGGAGAAAAGTAAAAAAGAGATGAAGGGCCAGGCGTGGTGGCACATGCTTGTAATCCCAGCATTTGGGAGGCTGAGACTAGAGGATCTGGGTTCGCGGCCAGCCTCAGCTACCTAGTGAGGCACTCTGCAACTTATTGAGACCCGATTTCAAAATAAAGTATAAAAAATAGGGCTGGGGGTATAGCTCGGAGGTAGAATGCCCCTGAATTCAATCCCCAGTACCGCAAAAAGAAAAAAAAAAAAAAAAAAGAGAGAGATGAAGGAGTTGGCGAAAGAATGGGAAGAAAGAGGAGGTAGAAAAGAAGGAGGAGGAGGAGGAAGAGAAGGAGAAAGAGGAGAAGGGAAAAAAAACAACAGGAATATGACAGGAATATGTCTTAACAACCAGGCTGCACTATTCCTGATTCCCAAGGTAGAAAGAACTCTCTGTTCCCACTGCCACTCTTCTTATTCACCTGCTCACTACTTTTCCCTGACTGCTGGGTCTGCTCTGTATTAGGTCTCTGTCTCAGTCTCTCCTCCCCTTTCCTCGATCCACTCTGCTGACTATTATCTAAGTTAATAATATCACTCTGCCAGGCATGGTAGCACACACCTGTAATCCTAGTACTTGGGAGGCTGAGATAGGAAGATCACAGGTTCAAGGCCAGCCTCAGCAACTTAGCAAGGCTCTCAGCAACCTAATAAGACTCTGTTTCCAAACTTGAAAAGAAAAGGGGGTCTGGGGGTATATCTCAGAGGGTTCAATTCCCAGTAACACACACACACACACACACACACACACACACACACACACACACACACCCTTGTTCAAAATCCCTCCAGCTCCCATTTGTTTTCAGATCAGAAAAGGGCTCCTTAGTGTGGCATCTGACATTCTACCAATTCCTACTTTATACCTACTCTACACCCCACTACCCTATACACCTTCCACCTCAGGAAGAGTTAAGCATCCACTGCTTCTTGTATGTTCTGGGCAGATCCCTGCCTCTGTCCCTTTGTTCTCACTGGCTTCTCCATCTGGGATGCCCTTTGCCACCATCCCTGAGAGCTGACACCTCACTTGTTCTTCATTGCTCTGGTCAAATACTCTCTTCTCCATAAATGATTCTCAGTTCTACTTTATCCAGACTTAATCTCCAAAGTGCATGCATGTTCTATTACACAAGATTGCTTCTTTGGATCCCCTGCATGAAAGCCAGTCTATGGCAGAAAGACTCAGCAAGAGGAAGAAGAGAAGAGGAACCTTGAGGACAAAGTGTCTCTGTCTGTGGCTAAAAATTCCACCCAGGGCTCCCCAGTACCTCTTGGTCCAAACATTTCCCATAATCTTATCTTCCTCTTCATTCCGTGAATATGTCCCAGGCCAGTTCAACTAATGACATATCCCCAAATTTCCCACTTTGACACTATTTTTAATAATCTTTTCTTCTCTGACAACCCTCCCCCCTTCTCAAGGATCTATCTATTCTGGTTTACTTATCTTTTGGAGCCCTCCCAATCATCTCAGTCAGGCAGCACCTCTCCCTCTTTTGATAATTACCTCCTGTCTTACAGACAATTCATCATATTTCTTCTTCCCTAATATAGATCTGACTTTTTATACTTTCTGGAATATAAGAGAAAAAAATCTTTGGAATTAGATAGTCATGTCATTTACAGGAAACCAACCTGCTTAGCCTTGGGTTTCGTATCTATAAAATGAAAAGTTAAATACCTACTTCACAGAGTAGTCATGAAGATAGAATAAGATAACCTGGGACTCAAAGCAAGGTTAGCATCACCTGCTCTTGAGGATGCAACGATAGAACATAGCTGGGCTGGTGAGTCACTGAGCTGTTGGATTTAGGGCTTCTGGTGGAGCCTCTGAGGTTAGCTGGGACTCATCACTTGCAGCTATAAATTTAAGTGAGTGTTGCCATGATCTTTCCAATACGTGGACAAGACTATGTAGTAGAGGAGAAACTTCCTATAACTTCCAGGGAAGGGGAGATGAAGTGAGCCTCTGGCTAGAGAACCAGTTAGCCATAGGCAAGAACTTTCTGAAATGCCCAGTGAAGGTCCTGGGACAGACCAATTTTGTGGGATTTCTTGAACTTATCTGCCACCAAGGAAGATTAGAAGAGTAGCATAAAAGTTCTCATCACCCTGACAAGGAGGTTGGTCCAAAGGGAGAAACTTTTATGGGAGCTCTCAGAAAAAGTGAGTCAACTATCCCCCAGCACTCTGTGCTAGGGGGGCCATTCCTAGAAAGCCAGGTTCCCTCAGTGTCCCAAGCTTGGAAAAGGGTGTGGACCAATGTAAGTCTTCAAAAGAAAGAGGCAACCTAGAGGGACAACTAAGACCCTACCCTTTGGAAAAATTCAATGAGCCACGGCATTGAGTTTGAAGAACTTTAGAGAGCATGGATTCTATTGTCCCATATTCAAGGGAGTGTCATAGGGACATAAATGTGTGAAGTAGGTCAGATGCAAAAGACATTTGGGAATGGCAAGAACATACTCAGAGTCCGCTGAGCATCCGTGGCTGATACATGTTGGGATCCAGGTCCAGTGTGGCCAGATCCTCCTGTTTTTCTAGAGAAAGATATAAATCTGGGTTTTTAAATGAGATCTCACACTTTTTAATTTTTGTAACTAATTCAGAAACTCTCATAGCTTTGTAGTAGCCAATACTATGTGGGCCAAATCAATTGTATCTGTGGAAATGAGGCAGTCCCTGAGTTAATAGTTTGCAATTTGAGAATGAACTGACTGCTAGAGTTGTGTCTAGATTATTCTCTCAGCTTATAAGATGGCCCATAAGTTAGAGTTGCTTGACTCATATGGGTGTTGGTATCAGGTGCTTTAGGAACACATCACCCATTATTTCTTTTTACTGCCCACTATTATTGTTCCCATCAGCCAAAGCAGATAGATTAAGAGCAAGTGGGCTAGGGTTCAAATCCTTGCTCTGTCACTTTCTAGTTCTGTAGATTTGGGCAGGGGATTTAACTTTTGATCTCAGATTCCAATGATGCTGTTGAAAGAGATAGTAACAAAGCTAATTGCATTTATAATGTTCCACACGCTACTATGCGTGCCTCTTTTTTGTTATTTTATTTAATTCTCTAAACAACCCTCAGAGTTGGGCAGAATGACCTTCATTTTGCAAGAAAAAAAAAAAGGCACGGATAAATTAAGGTTTCATAGCTCATCAATGGGGAGCTAAGATGCAAAGTCAGACACTAGCTCTAGTAGTGTTCTTGACCAACTAACTGACTGGAATCAGAAATGAGAAGGGAAGCAAGAGTGATCCCAAGGTTCTCATGAGAACAAAAATGAGGATCTATGTGAAATTATTAGTTCAGCGTCTGCACATACTAACAATGAAATAAAATTCTTGTTATTATACAAGTACCATTTACAGCTTTCATCCTCACTCTCCCTTCTTCCTTGCATTGTCTTTCTTCCTGCCTCCTTCTCTGTACTCTAATTATTGCAGGAGGGGCTAATTTCAGCACTCTTCTCTAGTCAAACATCTTCTCTATCTATACCCAAACCATGGCTTATTTCTATCCACCTTTCTGTTCACTGCCATCGCTCCCAAGCCCTTCCCCAACCTTTTTTTGTAGTTGTTGTTTAATCCTAGAGATTATTTATCAGGTATATCTATAATTAGGTAATGTTTTAAGAACATGTTTCCCATCAGATAAATAGATATTACGTATTCTCTACAAAGAGCCATGCTTTAGGACGAATATTACCCTAAAAAGGAAATTCATGACTCACAATTAACTGAACAGCCAACTGAGAAGCTGGGGAGTTCCTATTTATGAAAATTATTATTGTTTGATTGATTTTTAACCCGCCCTCTGCCTGAGGGTCCTCTGAGTCATGCTGTGCATGTGTAGTGTGCAAACTCACAGGGGATGATTGGTTAGAAATTAAGTCAGGGTGATTTAACATCCTATATTTATAGTATCTATGTACAAGGGAAAATATCTCCTCTGTTTTATGCAGTTACCTATAATCAGAAGTTTGCTGGCAACACACACACACACACACACACACACACACACACACACACACACTGGATATGGCACCTCTCCTGCCCCAGCAGGCCAAGACTGATGCCTCCAAATTCCTTTCCTTCATCCTATTGGTGAGCTAGAAGGAGAGTGCTCAAGTATGGCAATGCTCACATCTAGTTTGAAATCACACTGACACTTAATTGCTATGTGACTTCAGATGGATAATAAGTTCTCTGAACTTTAGTTTCCCCCTCATGGAGATATAAAGAGGGTTAAATCAGACAAAGCACCTGGTATGCAGTAAAGAGCTTGAATTTGGACACTGTCAAGGGCGACATAGGAGAATGTGAGACTTGTGGACATTCTGTTTTGGGACAATGGTGTCTCTATTTTTGCAATCTTGTCTGAGGAGGGACAAGACTCCAGACACATTTTAGAACCATTGATTTTGTATACTTTATATTGATAGGACTGGAAACAGCAAGGCTAAAATTCAAGTCACCTGTCCTTGAGCACCTACTAAAATGCCAGGGACTGGGGGAAATCGGTGCAGTCATTTAGAGATAAGTTATATTTTCCAAGTCATCACCAAGCTCACAGGCTAATCTATGTAGCCTGTATCTGGACACCTCTAGCCTAGATTTAATGAATCACAATCTCTGGAGGTGGGGCTTTGGGGTCTGCATTTTTACAAGTTCCCCTGATTAACTTATGTGCACTAAAGCTTGAGAACCACTTGCCAGCAGTTGGCAGCATCTGAGATTTATTATACATTGGCTATTCATTTTTTCATTTGGCAAATATTTGTCAAGGGTATTTCTGTGCTAGGCACTGTGCTAATGCTTCCTATGCATTGATTTATTTAACCTTTTCCATAGGTCTATCCAGCAGTTTTCATTAACTTTTCTAGACCGAGAGCTAAGTAAAACACACACTTAACATAACTAGTATGTTAAGCGCCATAACAAAGGTACATAAAATACACTCTGGGAATCCCAAGAAGAGAGAAACCACATTTCATTAAGAGAGGTAGTACAAGGAAGACTCTAAGATGAACCAGATCTAATGTCATTCTGGAATGGTGGGTTCCTTCAGGATTAGACAGGTTACTACCTCACTAAGAAGCCAGATGCTCACAGGTTCCATGGTTACAGGTTTTGGAATGTAGATAAGACAGAAAAAAAATTATATGTCATTTAGCACTTTTAATATCAGACATATTTCTCAGAAAAAAAATCCATAGCTTAGCAAAGATAATCATGTGCACTAAAGACATTGATTTTTTTTTATTATGAGGTATTTTTAAGTAAATCATTATTCTTCAAGGATTTTCAATCAATGGCATTCATTTTCTTGAAATAAAACTAAGTCAGTATGGTATTTGTTGTTACAGATCTATGAACTCTATGCCTATCAGGTAAGCAAGAATTAAAAAGAAAGAGAAAGAACATTCAATTTAGTCCAGGGTGTGGTGTAAAGGACATTCTCAGAAACTGCTGAAATTGATGGGAGTGTAAATTGTTACACCCTTTCTGAGGGTTATTTAGCAATAAGAACTTCAATGAATATTCATACCCTTGAACTTTGCAATTCCCATTCAAGGAAACTCTACTAATGAAAGAGGCAGAGACTGGGATATAGATTTATAAATCAGAACTCTGTCATTCACAGTGTTATTTTTAAGGCCATTAAATCAGAAAGCATTTAAACATCCCACAATCAAGATTGGTTAGATAAGTCATCACAAAGTCACATGACAGAGCTGAAATAAAAATTGATCTCCATCAGGGTAGGAATATTTGTGTCTTTTGTTCACTACCATATCCCCTGAGCCTATCTATCTCAGGCTCTGGCTCATAGTAGACATGTAGCAAATGTTTATCAATGTGTGTATCATAGTTAGGAATGAGTGCTTTGAAGTTGGGCTTCCTGGAACTTAGTTTATAGTTGTGACAACTTTGTCTCAGTATCCTCAACGGAAAAACTAATGTGAACACAGAACTTTTTCATAGGACTATGTTAAGGACTGAAGTCCAACAAAAGATAAGGCAGCATGAACACAGAAGCATCAGAAAAATGTTAGTGGCTCTTACCCATGGGAGTTTGAAGAGAATGTGGTCATGATTAGTAAAAGCTAGCATTGTAATTATACTTACATTCAAGATTTACAACAGAAAAGTACAAATATAGTATTTATGTTTAAAATACTAGAAGGAAGCTTACTAAGTGTGATGGTGATGGAAACACCATAATTTTCATGAGCAGATGGACAATGTACCTCTGAAAGTTTTGTCACTGAAGACTGAGTTTAATACATCTATACCTTAGTTTCTATATTCATAATCCAAGAAGGAATCAAAGCAATTCAACAATGTCTAGGATGGGGGGGGGGTTGTACTGTAATCAATTATTGGAATGACAAACAGAAGGGCTTTGAAATCGTATTTCCATCAAGCCACATGTTTAGTGTAGATTCTTGATCTTTGCTTGCTGATAAGAGGCCCCCACAATGAGTTTCAGTCTTTGACATGCTTCTAGCATTTGTAGGGAATATCTGGGGGCCCCAGGAAAGGCTTTGCCATTTACTATTTCAAGGTTTTCCTTTAAGCAATTCTATGGCTCTAGACAGAGCACATGCCCAGACTGTTTTTCTAGAACTTCATCTAACAACTTCAATTAGATCTTGCCAATCAAAAGATCCCAAAGGGCAATTTTTGTTTTCAGAGCTGGCCAAAAACTTCCTAGTGGCATGAGCAGCCCACAGTCATCTGTGGTTAAGAGCAGCGATAATTGTTTGGGGGTAGCTTTGTGCTGTAAGGGGCTACAGACAGATATCGTATTATGAAGTTATGTTTCCTGGACCATTAACCTGAAATGCATCTCAATAAAAAAACAGTGTTCTATGGTTCCATACTTACTGCAAAATTGTGAGCCTGGTAGTCCCAAACTTTTCCTGTTGTCCAAAGGTGGACTTTGGAGATAGAGACAGGAAGATGGGCCAGTCCTTCTACACAAAATTCAAATACCTACTACTGAAATTGAGAATGAGACCTATAGCTTAACAGACACTTCAATTAGAGGATATCTGGAGGATTAGATAACAGAATGGGAATTTCTGTTGTCTCAAACTGCTTGAGAATTCAAGAGGGTTTGGTGAGGTGTTATGCTGGTTGAAATGCAGATTCCTTGGTCTCAGGCCAAGAAATTCTTATTCAATAAATCTGCTGTAGGCATAGTTGGTTGCATTTTTTAGTAAGAGCCCTAGGTGAAAAAGACTAATCTAGGAAAACTTCCTGTTGGGAAATAAATGCTCTTTTGCTTGAGAAGTTACTCTAATTGGCTTTTGGGGCCATGCACGGTATATGCCATCATCTTGGTGGGAGAGGGCCAAAAGAATGGGATTTAACATTTTTCTACTTTACAATATAATAGAACTTGAGGATTTTCCCACTGTCAGCCCTTGTTAGAGTCTTGAGTCCTGTATTAGGGAGAGAAGGAGCATGGGCCCAACCCCAGTAGAAGCAGACTAGGGTCAAGAGTGAAGAGGTAGTGAGTCACTGCCTTCGAGGGGTGGATGACAAATACCATGGACACACTGTCTGACATTTAGCTTAATTGCTTCCTCTCTTTTGATGTGCCTTCCTTCTTCCTCACCAAACCTTTTAGTAAAATGTTCTATTGGGAGCAGTGCTGTGTTGGGCCTGCACTGGGAGATGCAGGAGACAGTTGCATGGGGGGAGTTTCCAGTGAAATACACCAGAAAGACCTGGGGCAGCCTTGAGGAGTGCAAGGAAGAGAGTATGTGGCTGAGTGCTGAGTGGAGGAGTTCCTGGGGCAATCCTCAGACACTTGAGTGGCCCTCCCTTGAGACCTCTTGGGAAGACTTCCGGAAGCCTAGGGTTTGTGGAATATCCTTTACATTCAATACAGTGTTTTGAACAGTGACTTAATTTTTAAAGAAATTAAGAAATAAAAAGTATGTTATATCTCCTCGTATATTTATCACATCTTGCTTTCTTCTTCTCTGTTCTACATCCAAGTTTCCATCTGTTGAGATTTTCCATCTAAAGGATGGCCTTCAATATTTCTTATAGTTAAAGTTTGCTGGCAACAAATGTTTTCAGCTCATCTTTGTCTGGAGGCATTTAGTCTTTTTGTTTGTTTTTTTTTAAGAATATTTTTCACTGTAAATAGAATTCTAGGTCAACAGATTTTTTTTTCTTCTTTCATTCAGCACTTTAAATATAATGCTTGATTGTCTCCTTGCAATTTCAGATAAAAAGTCTGTACTCACTTCTATCTTTCTTATTATGTGCATAATGTGTCTTTTTCTTTGTTTACTTTCAAGATTTTTTCTTTTTTATACTTTTATTGGTACATTGCAGTTATACATCTTAGTGAGGTTCAAAGTGATACAGACAGACATACACACAGCACTTGGTGTTTTTCCCTCCAAATTCCACCCTGCTGCTCATCCCTTCCCATACATAATAGTCAAATTGGTAGCAATATCTTCACATATGGGCATAGCATTTTTTGAATTATTTTCTTTACCAGTTCTTCCTTTTCTCCCTCCCCATTTCCTCCCCTTCCACTGTTCTACTGGTCTTTCTCCTCATTTATCTGAAGTCCTATTTTCTCTCTCCAGCTTACATACATGAAAGAAAACTTACAAACCTTGGCCTTTTGTGACTGGCTGACCTCACTTAGATAGCATCAAATTAAAAAGCTAGTTTTTAGCAAAGGAAATAATCACGAGTCTGAAGAGAGAGGCTACAGAATGGGAGAAAATCTTTGCCAACTATTCCTCTGATCAAAGACTAATATCTAGAATACATAAAGAACTTGAAAAAATTTAATACTAAGATGTTTCTCTTTATTACTTGTTTTCAAAAATTTGGTTATGATGTACCCAGGTGAACTTTTCTTTGTTATTTTATTGAGATTCATTGAATTTATCTTTTTAATCAAATTTGAGGATTTTTAGCTATTATATCTTCCAATATTCTTCTGTTCTCATTTACCCCAGAACTCTATGTAAGACCTTTTAAAATTGTCCCACAGATCACTGAAACACTGTTCACTATCATTTAAGCCATTTTCTTCTTCTACATGATTTATTTTGGATAGTTTCTATTATTATGCATCATCATGTTTACCAAGGTTTTTCTCCTGTAATATATAATGTTCTTAGTCTTCCTAGAGTGCTTTTATTGTCATATATTGCATTTCTAAATCTTTAATATATTGTATCTACTTCTTCACTGTATTTCTATTTATTTTGGACTATTTCAACCTAATTTAATAACTGTCTTGAAGTCCTTGTCTGCTAATCTCTACTTTAGGATTTGTTTCATTGATGAGTTTTTCTTGATTATAGATCATATTTGCCTATTTCATTGAATGTCCAGATATTTTTTATTGATTACTAATTAATTTTTCTGTCTTCAAAGAATATTAAACTTTTGTTCTGGCAGACAGATAAGTTACCTGAGGACTCAGTTTAAGCCTTTCCAGACTAGTCTTTTAAGACTTCTAGGGCAAGTCTAGGGAAAGGTTTGCTCTAGGGATAGTTTAACACCACCACCAAAGGACACCATTATGTCCTTTACTGAATGTCCTAGATGATCTATGAAGAACTTCTGCTCTTGCTGGTTGCGTTTAAATTTTTTATATATACCAATTCTGCAAACTCCAAGAACAACTCAGCCTACAGCTTCCCAATTATCTGTTGCCTACATGAATACAGTTTTGCCCAAGGCATGCATGACTTAATATTCATTAAAAACTCTATAAAATACTTTTTCCATGTATCGCTCTTCTCTCTGAAACTCTGTTTTGCAATTTTGAGTCACCTCAACCTCCCAGAACTTTAATTTTTGTCTTCTCAAATCTAGTTAGACTTCTGTCCTCTGCTTAGGATTCCTCACCTTACAATGGGGTCTGGAATGAGACTCCAGGCAGAAGGCCAAGGGGCTTACCTCACTTATTCCCTTTTCTTAGGAATCACAATATTGTACTGTCTATTGTCCAGTGTCTGAAAACAAACAGTTACTCATATCACTTTTTCCAGTTTCCTTATTGTTTATGATGACTGTGTCTAGGTCCTGTAACCCCATAATGACAACAAATGCAAATTTAGTGATTGTATTTTTTGTTGGTACATTAGAGAAAAATGTAAACCTCAAGACCAGAAGCAGCAGAGACAGTGACTTTGCAACAACAAAACAAATCTGGAAACCCATAGTATTCTGCATTAATAGACTTATGGTGTTTAAGGGAAGAAGACAATAAGCCTATTGTTCTTCACACACAGCTGGTCTTCTTAATTCATTCATTTATTCCATAGGCATGCTTCTAGCACCATTTTGTCAGCTTCTGAGGTAAGCAGTAACGATATCATATTGAGTAAGGTATAGCCTTTGTCCTTAAGAAACTCATAGACCAGGATGAAATACGTAAATAATATGGAAATAATAGTATGCCATAAGTAATATAGCAGAGTCAAGTCCAGAGCTTATAAAAACCTGAAGGGTATACCTATTCCAACCTGAGCAAGAGTAGGGTCATCAAGATGGACTTTTTGTAGGAGATGATGACTTCTGAGTAGACTCCTGGTAGGTGAGTAAAAAGGAAATCATGAGAAAGGAGTGAGAGTAGTTGGGAGTAAACCATACATATGCAAATGTCCATTCAATTTCTTTTGGGAAATGAAAATATATCAGAGTGGCTCAAGTGTCAGGGGGTAGAAGAAGAATGGGGTGAGGCAAGCTGAAAAGAAATATAATTGCTGAGTAATATAAGGTCTTATTAAAAAATTAACTCTATTATAGCAGGACTTATGAACTGTTGAATAGTTTACTTGGGTGAATAGCACAATATAGTTGGTACTTTTTAAAAATGTCATGAGCCAGGTGTAGTGGCACATATCCGTAATGCCAGCTACTTGGGAGGCTGAGGCAGGATGATCACAAAATTAGGACCAGCCTGGGTAACTTATGGAGACCCTGCCTCTAAAATGAAATGAAATAAAGAGGACTGGGGATTTAGATCAGGGATAGAGTGTTCCTATATTCAATACCCAGTAACACACACACACACACACACACACACACACACACACACACGCACACACACACCATGGATGGGTTGCAGTTTGGAAAGTGAGCTTTTAGGGGGTTACTAATGATCCACCAAGAAGCTGTATGTTAATGCAGGCTTCAGCTATATTATTGGAAATGGAATGAGAAGTTGATGGATGAGAGAGATGTAGAAGACATAATCAAATGAACTTGAAGAATGACTACATATGGAAATTAAACAAGAGGTAGAAATCGTGGGTAGCACCTAGGTTTTGACTTGTTCGACTGGGGTATTCTGAAGAATAGCACATTTCTTGGTTTCTGTTGGATTGATAATTGCCATGCCACATGTATTATTCCAGGTTCCTAGTTGCCTAGATGCTTATGCTTGAGATTATTTCCTGACTGCTGGTCTGCCTTCCATCTCTTACCTGTTTTAACATTCAGGATCTGTGTGAACCATTATTCATGGCTGTTCTCCTGGTTCTGTTGGGTCACCAGGTCAGGTCCTTTCTTGGGTCTGCCAGACTCTACTGTGTCCTCTGTAACACACACACACACACACACACACACACACACACACACCCAGAAAACAAGAGCATAAATTTTTGACCATTTTGCCCCTGAGCTAGACCCACAGCCCTATTTTTTTATTTTGAAACAGGGTCTCAATAAGCTGCTGAAACTGGTATCAAACCTACAATCCTCCTGTCTCAGCCTCCCAAGTACTGGAATTAGAGGCGTGTGCCACTCTGTCTGGCTTACATTAAGCATATTATGAGTAGGGGATTCAAAGTTCAACTTATATAAACAGCAAACATAAGAAATAGGTAAAGTGATCAAGATAGGATGATGGGACATTAGCAAAGACTGCTAATTGTCTCGTAATATTGCTCTTCACTTCTTTTGTGGTAATAGAAACTTCCATTTTTAGGTGACTATGCAGCCCATAATAAAAAAAAAATTGTGTGGTTGAATAGGTGTGTCAAAGCCCCAGCCAAATGCAGACATACTCCACATTGGATAAGCCAGAGGACATAATTATAAAGGGGCTATTTATGAAGGCTGGGTTTGGAGGAACTCTTAAGTATAGTGTAGCAATCTAGAGCTCATATCAGCTGTTACTTCCCTTAGGGCCTTAAGAAATGCAGGCCAGTAACAGTTACCAGCACCTAGAAAAAGAGAGAATCAGGTATTGCCAATCTTTTTGCAAGAATCAGTAACCTTGAGTTGACAGAGCTAGCTTGGTACAACTTTGAAAAGAGAGATCCAAAGAAATCAGTGCTTTGACTTCACTCTTTTTTCCCCCTGATCTCCTTCTAGATCCTCTATTGTCTGAACTAGAACCATAGAAGCCAGAGAGTACAATAATGCTTGGATGTCATCCACAGAAGCCAGCCTACCAAGGAAAAGGATAGATGAAGAGGAATAAGCAATGGGTCTGGAGAGCGGAAAATGGAAGAGAGATGCATATGGTAGTTATGTAACTACATTTTGTAATGTAAGTAGAAATGGTATGTTCAATTTTGAGGACACATTTTTAAAGGGTGAAGCATGTCTCCTTCCTTCCTAGGTTGATGACATGATCACTGGAATTCAAACAGTAATCTTAGTTCACAAGATGGTAATCACATCCTGAGACTGATGGAAAAACATACTAGAGGGAACCTGTGTCTCTGAGGATCAGGCAACTAGTTCGAGTTGTATACACCCAGTGGAAAGAAATAAATTTATATAATTTCTAAGCCATTTGGGGATTTTCTGTCACATGCAGCTGATGCAAATCCTAACCAATTCAGAGACCAAACAGGAAATTCTTTGGTGATATGAATGTATTGGTTATGAATTTTTTTTTACTTGTAAGCATTTGAAATGGACTTTAGCTTTAGGAAAGGGGAAATGTATTGGAAGGATACTGGGGGTGTCTCAGAGAATCCAAGGAAATGCTGAACTACCAAGATAGGAGGACCTAGTACAATTCTAGTATCTCAAAATTCTTTGTGGCCTTTCTCCCTGGAGACCTGCCACAAATGTGAGTCACCTTCAACCACTCCCAATCTCCTCTGCAATCCATGCCAAATTCTGTGTTTATATTAGAGAGAATCTGATTGGGTTAGGTGATCCCAGCATCTTTGGAAGGGGTTATCACAGTAAAGATGGCCACTGGGGTTCTCCAATACTCCTAGAACCAAGATATATTGTGAGTCAGTCATCCCAGGAAGTATGAGTTAAAGGGACCCTTACCTCAATTTACACCAATCTGCAAAACATTCATGTAAGCACACTGTGTCTTAACAGTGAAGTTTAGCTCTTTGAGGGCATGTATCATACTTATTCTGGAAGAAGAATGGACAATAAAAATCCATGGTCCTCAGTAGACACCAGATGTCTTCACTTGGTATTACAGGACTTATTATAGGGATATAGGTGGGCAATAGTTCAAAGCCAAAATTTTGGGTAACTAAATTCACCAAAATTCTCAATCTCTACTATGGTGTAGTAATTATTTTGAATATAAGTGATATTAAAAACTCATTAAACACTCTTAAGAGCCTGTAGTCTGTCAAGGATGAGAAACATGTAGATAAATCATAATAAAGTAGAAAATCATGTGTTATAGTGGAAGTTTAAGATGCTTTAAGAGTAGGGGAGAAGCCGGGCATGGTGGCGCATGCTTGTATTCCCAGCATTTGAGAGGCTGAGACCAGAGGATCTGGGTTCGAGGCCAGTCTCAGCTATCTAGTGAGGCACTCCACAACTTAATGAGACCCTGTTTCAAAATAAAGAATAAAAAATAGGTCTGGGGCTGGGGGTATAGCTCGAAGGTAGAATGCCCCTGAGTTCAATCCCCAGTACTGCAAAAAAAAAGAGTAGGGGAGAGAGAGCCTCCAAGAGAGTTGCAAGAAGTGAGGTTAGAGGTGAGTGTAAATGAGCAAGCAGGAGTCCTACAGGGCATAAATGGAGGAAGAGAACTCAGAACATGTGCCAAGCTGCTGAGGTACGACAGTGCTCAGCCATGTCCAGGGAAAAGCTAAACTCTCCCTGAGAATTGACTCCTAGGCACTGACTTGACATCTATTCCACCATTCAACAGTAGTTTATTGCGTAGCCACTCTCTGCAAGGCTACCAAGGAGTCAAAGGTGAACAAAATGTAATTCTCAGTTAAAGTGGGAGAGAAGAGCAAAGTGACGACCATCAGAGGAGTGCTCCAGCAGAAGAGGACAAAATCTCACTGTGAGATTCCAGGGGAGAAGGCATGATCTTAGGACTCAAAAAGAACAGTCCAGAGCTCTAGACAGGTATTAGAGGGTTAGGTACCATGAAAGCTGCTTGGGTTTCTTTACTTTGTAGGTCCTGGAACCCTCTGAAATTTTCTATATGTGTTTGGTAAAAGGAAGGCTCATTTGCAGAGGCTTCTTTAAAATATTCTGCTCCAAGAATCCCACAGCTTTGTACTACTGTTTTATACTTATTTGCCAGGCACTATGTTAGGGATTTTACATACCATATCTAGTTTCAACTGAAATTGGTCTGTAGGTAGAGAGGGCCATGCAACCAATTCTGGAAGTAAACAAGGCAGAGAACAGAGAAGGAGTGTTGTGTCATTTGAGGTGGGGGGTGGTTAAGCAGGTTAATGTTGTTTATGTGTAGGTTTTAGGGGCTTAAATTCTTCCCCTACTTAAAAGAAAGGTCCCTGCCTTAATTTAAATGGCCTTTACACATTGGGTATGTAGAATAAACCAAAGCCTTTATTCATCAGTTAGGAAAATGGTCAGCTGCAAACTACTTAAACTAGCTAGAGTCTATTTGTCCCTAGCCATGAACCCAAGAGAAAGCAGTCCAACATCAACACCAGAAAGCCAAACTCACCCAGTTTTCTAAGATGGCTGCTATTCCTTCTGGTCTCCCTTCCCCATTCCAAGAAGGAAGAAGAGAAGAAAAACAATGGCTTTTACTAAAAAGATTTATCTTTCCTATGCAGGACTAGATGGCTTCCCAGAAACATTGGATTATGTTTCATTGGCCAGAACCATGTAGTACGGCTATGCCTAGGTAAAATGAAGACTAGAAAATTAAGTGTTTTTATAAAGTATGTTTGCTGCCCCTGACACCTTAAATTAGGGTTCAGTCATAAAGACTCAAGTGGGGAGGGCAGAGAAGGGGAAAAGGAGTAGTAAGGAGGCAACATATATTATTTTGCTCCATGTTTCCAAGAGTTTTGTAAGGTGAAGTTATCCACATTCTACTGATGGGAAGATGGATTCAGAGAGGAAAGCGAATTGTCCAGAGACACCCAAATAGTGAGTCATGGAATAAAAATTCTAAAACAGGTTTATATTATTCCATCAGCAAATGATTTTTTTAATGATATCATCCTGTCTCGCTTAGCTTTATGACCTTGAGGACTTTGCTAAACTTTCCTGAGCCTCAGTTCCAAGATCTATAAAATAAGGACAATCATACCTGTTTCAAAGGTTCTTGTAATATCAACAAAGGAGTGAGAAAAGATAATATCAATGGGACTCTGATTGTTATCCATTTGCCTTTGGCCCAAGTGTTTCATCTGCAGCTGAAAAGCAGTGATGACTCTTTGAAGAGCATGACTTGAACACTGGCATTTAACCTTGGCACCAGTCAAATCTCTTCACTGGCATTTCCTACTTGGGCTCCATCACAGTTTCCCAAGAATTTCCACTGGCAGGGATTCCGTCCTGCACTTCAATAGCTGCATATGCAGATCAGTTAGGAACCACATTCCACAGCAGGTCAGATGAAAATAACATGCTGTCACCATGACTTTCTTGTCTTCTTTCACCATGGCTGCTCCTCAACTAGAGTGAATTTGGATTGTTTCTTAGACTGTGTGTCTTGTGCTCCTTCCCAAGATGGGATAAACTATCTGAGCTCTCACGAAGTCCTGGAGCTGCAGACCTCAAAAGCCCACATACTTTCACCTCTAGGCTTGGACTCTTGTGCCTCTGCTGGAGAGCTCCTGCTGAATTTTAGATACCCCTCTTCTGAGACACTTTCTCCCTTTCTTCCAAGCAGGATTGTATTGCTATTACTATTGTTTCATTTCCTTCTGTATTAGTATGGGGCTTTGTCCATTCCTCTATTGCAGTATAACAGAGTTCAACCTGATTAAAGTAAACCTCATCACATCAGGAGTCTGGCCTTGCCTTTACTAGACACTAGAGCTTTAAAAACAAACAAACAAAAAAAGTACTATTGCTAACAACAACAAAAAGTCATTGCTATGGTCTGAAGGTTTGCATCCTCCCCCAATTCATAGAATGAAATCTTGGCCTCCAAGATGATGGTATTAAAAGGTGAGGCCTTAATTAGGTCATGATGGTAGGGTCCTCCTAATTAGGATTTATGCCTTTGTGAAAGAAAAAGGCCAAAGAGGTCTCCTTTGCCCCTTTTGCTACGTGAGGATACAGTGAAAAGGTGTTGTCTATGGGAAAGCAGATTCTTGACAGATACAGAATCTTCTGCTGCTGCTGCTGCTGCTGCTGCTACTTGATCTTGTTCTTCCCAGGTTCCAGAACTCTAAAAAACTCAAGGTTGTTGTTTATAAGCCACCCAATTTATAATACATTTGTTGTAGCAGCTAAGATATTAGACAATCAAGAAATATTAAGATACTCTTATTAGATAATAAAGGAAGGAAGACTAAGATATGCTTATTAGATAATAAAAAAAGGAAAAAAGAAGAGAGGGAGTAAAGAAAGAATGGAGGGAGGAAGGGAGAGTGGAAGAAAGGGAGGAAGGAAGGAAAGAAGGAAGGAAGGAAGGAAGGGAATCACAGATAGGTTAGAGGAAAAAAAAAAACAAAACCAAAACCTATCTGTCCCCTTCCCTTCCCATTCCTATCCCTCCTGGACACATAATTGTGTATCTTGCATGGCACAGGCATGGAACAGAGCAAAGACCTAGATTAGAGAGATAGAGTCCTATAAGGGAAGCAATAGTTCATTTTTAGTTGTAAGAATCTGGTGTCTCTGTGTTGACACATGTAGACCTTTGTTTGTTTTCACTGGTCCCTAACACATGAATATACCATAAATTTTTGAGTAATTTCTCTACTTTGGAAGCTTCCAGTTTTTCACTGTTACAAATTGTGCTGGAATGAAGATACTTGAAAATATATTTGTTAGCATGTGCTGGTATTTCTGAGTGTTAGAATCCTAGAAATGGGATGGGATTTGGGTGTAGATTCCAAAGTTGCATGCCCACTAACAGGAGATATATATATATATATATATATATATATATATAGATAGATAGATAGATAGATAGATATAGATATAGATATAGATATATATAGATATATATGGATATATATATCTATATATATATATATATATATATATATATATATATATATATATATCCATTTCCTCAGAGCCTCTCTGAAGCTGTATAGTGGTGATCTTATTAATTTTTGCAAACACCAAAAAAAAAAACTGGCTAGTTTTAATTCTTCTAATGATCAGTGCATTTGAGTATTTTTATATGGTTTTAAGATTTCCTTCTTCCATACCCTAACTGTTAGCATCAGGGTTTTGATTGCATTTGTGGGTCCCACTCAGTCCTGACACCCATCTCTAACAATACCTCATGAAGTTTTTCAGCACAAGATTATATGACGACACAATTTGTTAAGAATACCTGAACTACCATTCTGGAATTAGAACTGCAAAAAATTTTCCTTTGCAATTTATTTTGCATCTATGTACTTGTCAGCCATGCAAACCACTCCCTGAGGTTCTGATGACAATTTCCCAACCATGCATATTACACATGTATATCAAGGCTATTTCACTTGTGTAGAGATGAGAAGTTTTGAGTTGGCTTTTCTCTTTTTCTTTTTTTTTTTTTTTTCTTTCGGTTGTTGTCTGCATTGCTCTTGCCTTTGCTCTGCCACAGTCTGGCTGAGCAACTTCCGTGTGAGATGATGTCTCGCTCTGCAACATTCTGACCTGGGAAGTCACCTTCTCAATGCAGAGCCTCTGCTATTATATACTCATAGTCTACTGTCTTTGAATAAGTCAATTCCATTTCATTTCAGATTCAGGGAGCACCTACTCTATGTTCAACTTTGGGAATACAAAAGTGTACATACCACCCAGTCCCTTTTTCAGGGATGTCTGAAATCTAGTGGAGTGGGAAGTCAGGAAAGGAGAACTATCATGATCCTATTGTCTAGTCAAGAAAGAGTGAAGCTGTGGAAAACAGGGCAGCTCCCATGTTTACAGTTCCTGGGATCTGAGTGTTTATGTGACCATAAAATTTGTATGTTGAAATTCTAACCCCAACGAATGGTATCAAGAGGTGGGGCCTTTGGAAGGAAAGTATTCCATGAAGTCAATTCCCTTACAAATGGTATTCATCTTTTATAAGAGATCCAGAGAGATCTCTAGCCCCTTCTACCTCACAAGGTTACAGGAAGAAGATAGCCATCAATGAGGATAGAATTCCTCACCAGACATCAGATCTTTAGACACCCTGATCTTAGATTTCCCAGCCCAGTTTATGATATTTCTTATAGCAGCCTGAACTAAGACATCAGTGGTAAATCTTGAGCTGGTAATATACATTTTGTGTGCCTGTTTCTTTACCTATGAAATTCAGAATATGATAATGCTTACTGATAGGAATGTTATGCGGACTAAATGAATTCATCCAAATAAAGTACTTGGAGTATACTGTGTAGTGATAAATAAGTTAGTTGTTAATGTTACCATTATCACTATTCTTTTAATTACTTTAATTTTATTATAGCACTGAAAAAAGGGGGGCTAACTCAATCTAGGGATTACAGGAGAAGGTGATGGCAGGGTCAAGTTTTGAAGAACAGGGAAAGTGTATGTAGCTTTGATTCAGAGGTTAAATATTCCATTATTATCACGTGTTGAGCAGTGACAGTAGGCTGGACATTTAACCTCCATGACCTCATTTACAAATGAAGATGCTCAGGCACAGGAAGGTCATTTAATTTCCCCAAGTTTACACAACTAGTAAGTATTGGTATTAAGACTTAGATGTACAATGTCTTTATTGTCTCAATTTTACAGATGATGGTGAAGCCCAAGAGTCATTGAGATCAAGGTTTGAATACATGTCTCTCAAACTCCTAAATCCATGTTCTTCCCACTACTTCTAGCTGCTTGCCCAAGGAAACACAAGAGATTAGTCTCTTTGGTACATTGGAACAAAACATTGTTCTTCTTTGTGATTTGGTTTTCTTATCTTTAAGTCAAACCTCTCTACACCTCTCCCTCTGCATGCTACTCCCTTTGCAGCAGTGATGAGTGGACCCCCTAACAAGGTCTCTGAATTTCTCTGAAGAAAGGAAGCAAAAAAACATGAAGGATGGTGATGGTGGCATTTTTGAGGGTGGGTGGTGAATGGAAACTTCCTGACATTTCAAGCAACAACATCTGAAAGGAAGTGGAATTTTCCTAAAGCACAGACAGGAGATCTCTGTCATAAGTTATCGATTGGGTGTGCATGTCTTGCATTTAATCTGGTGATTAATTTGGAGGGAGGCTGTATGCATGCTGGGCTTTCATTTAGTGAGTTTAAAAGCACAAGGCATCTGATTTATTTTGTCTTCATTCATGCAGGGCGAAGAGTTGAATGACATGCTTCCTGGCAGGCTATAAAGGCAGGTAAAATTTAAATAAAGAACATAAAATCTTCTAAAGCACTCTATTTATCTTTTACAATTTATTAATCACACCTATTGAAGGCTGGTTGACCCTCTGGGAACAGTTCAGTGAGAGAAAACTAATCATCATGCCAAGCTTGCCAGCACCCTGTATTTTCATTTTCTTCCTTTAGAGATGAGAAAATTAAGGATCTGAAATAGGAAGTGACTTGCCTAAGTCATTTTATGAGTTAGCACTAAAAGCAACTCCTAGCTCTTTCTTGTGACTTCAGGACCACCCAAAACACAAAGAGTATGTGGAGAACTCCAAAAATGCCCCTAAAATGTTCAAAGTATTCTAATAACAAGTTGAAAAGTAATTATCTGGCATCAGTGGCTCACCATTGCCTTAAGAGAAGCTTTGAGAACTAGCCTGCATTTTCCCTGCAAGCTCCATCTCTTGTCTTTCCTCTCTTGAATTCATCCTTATGGGACATCTTCCCAAATAGGATATGCTCGTGTGTGTGTGTGTGTGTGTGTGTGTGTGTGTGTGTGTGTGTGTGTGTGTGTGTGTGTTGGGGGAGTATTGAATGCAGGGACATTCTACCTCGGAGCTACATCCTCAGACCTATTTAATTTTTTGCTTGGATACAGGGTCTTGCTAAGTTGATAAGGTTGGCTTCAAACCTGAAATCTTCCTATCTCAGCCTCCATGTACTGGGATTACAGATGTACACCACCACATCTGGCTGGATATGCTCCTTCCTACTGCTGGCTCAATGCAAATGTTGGCTACCTGCCTGGAACATTTTGTATGGAAGGAAGGAGAAAAGAAAGGAAGGAAGGAAGGATGGGCAGACAACCTGGATTTATAGCTCACATTATTGGAAGGCATTGCCTCTTGGGGTTAGTGCTCATTCTAGCAATTCAAACTCTCTCTGACCCACAAGAGCTTTAATTTCTCTAGTGTGATTTTATAATTTGCCTAAGATTCTCCCATTGTAAACCCTGGAACTGAAATGACTTCACGTATTTCAGGAAGTTGTCATACTTCTCTTGGGATAAGCTCCCTACCTCCCCAAAACCCAAGACTCTTTCCATTTTGATACTTTAGTAGGCTGGGGAAATATCCTCCACCTAGAAGCATGCAGAATTCCAAGGAAATAAAACAACATTTATATTGAGAGACTTGGAGGGAAAATGCAGTATCTCAGTATGTAGGTAGGCTTCATTACCTTAAAAGATGGTACAAACTCAAACATTAGGCATTTGCAAAGAGGCCACAGAAACATGCAGGATATGATATAAACATGATGAATTTTTAAAGAGTAACTGCAGATCACAGAGTCAGGATAGGGGGTGAACTTAGAGAATATGTCTTAGAACACATCGTTGGTATCATGGAAAATATGGAAACCTCAATAACGGGCTGGAAGAACAGTGTGCCAGGAAAGCTGGGAAACAGATCACTTCTTTTATTTTATAGTACATTTTATTGAGTATTTACTATGTGATTGGTCTTGTTCTGGGAAGTCCATGTATAGCTGGGAAGAAAATGTGATAGAGAATTCAGAATTCAATCTCATGAACATCTGAATTCCAAAATTAGCTCTATCACTCATTGCTAGTTTGACCTTGCATGGTTTGGTTTCCTCATATGTAAAATGCACACATATTTTAATGTTTATTTATAGTCTACTATGTCAATGCTCCAGACACTGCACTAGGCACATGATATACAGCAGTGAACAAGATAGACATGGCTCTGCCCTCCCAGAGGCATACAGAGTAAGGGAAGAGGCTGACAAGTTATTAGAATAAAGCATTTGTTGGGGAGGGAGAAGCAGCTCACTGGGGGCATGCCCTGGAAGGTATTATGTTCTCCACAGCCCCTTCTTCTCTCTGCTTTCTGACTTCCATGAGATGCTTAGCCGCTTTCCTCCACCACTCCCTTCTGCCATGATGTTCTACTTCACCTCAGGCTCAGAACAATGGAGTTGGCTGGCCAAGGACTAAGACTTTTGAAACCATGTTCCAAAATAAAAGTTTCCTCCTCTAAGTTGTTCTTGTCAGGTATTTGGGCCACAGGAATGCAAAGCTGACTAATACAGTCTGCCATGTAGTAGGCATATATATAATGTTTATTATTATTTTATCATCATCATCATCATCATCGACATATACCCTGGCCCATGGTGGGTGCTCACAATTGTTAGTTCCCATCCTGTGCCCCACAACTCTTCCTAAAATTCCACAGGCTTGGCAGAGAACAGTATTTCAACTTCATGTTTTGTCATATGTCAAAAGCCCAGGCTGGTAACTACAAAGAGGATTGTTCTCAGTATAACTTGTCATTTGTTCCTGTCCAAGCAAGTTGCCTTTTGAGCCTTTGAAGAGGAAAAAAGTCTTTCTTTTACTTGCATTGTTTAGAGACTAAAGTAAGTAGCAGTGGAATTAGAGTCACAGAGACACAAGAACTTAGGTAAAGCTTGAGACCAGGATGGATGACAGCTGGCTGTCTTTCTATAAGCCCCTTGGAGGACCATGTTTTGATGTTTGGTCACAAGCATAATCTTTGGGATTTTACACACCTGGGGGCAATGTTTGACTCTATACTTAAAAGTTGTGCAATCTCCTGGATCATTTGAGAGATGAGAAGGAACATGTCTATCCCATATGATTGCGGTGATGATAATATGTAATGACTAATTTTTAAATGCCCAGAAATTAATAGAACTATAGTCCAGCCATGTCATCAAATGTTCATTGTATATCACAGAAAATTTTCTTCTCAGCACTGAGTGGAATTTATGATCCTGACATTTAAATAGCCTTCCTCCTCCAGTGCTGATAGGACTGGTCTATACCCTATAGGATATGTGGCCTTAAAATTAGGAATTGAAGCTCCATGAATGCAGGAACTGGTAAATCTGTATTCCCACAGATGATCTCTAGCATGTAGTAGGACTGCAATAAATGCTTGATAAATGGATAAATTGTAGAGGAACACGCATAAGAAATGTAACTTGTTTGGAAAGAGGCCAGGATGGTGAAGGGATTCAAAACTACAATGTATAAACAATACCCGTGCGAATAAGGCTGCATAACTAGAGAAGGAAGACTGGAGGCATAGAGGTCTTCTGAAATGGGGTATATCAGTCATCATTTAACCAGAAAAACAGAACCATGGGTGAGATGGATGATTGATCAATTGATTGATAGATAAGCAGGTGAAAGATGGGTGAATGACTAGATAATAGATTATTCAGAGAAATGTAAAATTATATAATTATTGTTTCAAATGTTACTAATTATTCTGTGCAATTGTGGGAGCAAGGAACTGTCAAGTCCATAGGAGAGACAGTAAGAAAGGGAGGGCACACAGAGAAAAGAAAGCACTTGCAGATCCAGCTGTTTGACCCAAGTCAACTGTCTGGAGTCTTCACACCTGCAAACCCTATTCAGTGCAGCACTTGGATTCGTGTGTGACTGAGTCACTGTGAGAAGGCATGTGTACACTGCAGAGTGGCCACTGCCTCCATCCAATCTACAATCCACATGAACCTGGCTCATGGCCCACTCAGACTAGAGAGAATTCTGTGGAGGGTGGCTCAACCTGGCCAAGTTGACATGTCCCCATGCTATCACAGTGGTCATAAGGAAAAGGGACCAGATCCTATACTCCAAAAATAGAACCAGACTCAATGTGGGGGATTTTAAGAAGAATCAGAGCCAAAGGAAGACCTTCATAACATGCAGAAACAGGTTGCTGGAAGAGGTGAGTGAGCAGATGATGGCTGAGTCCTTGATGTTGGCAGAGTGGTGGGGAAGGTGACCTGTAAAGACCTGTTATTTACCTGGGATTCTATAATCCCATAAGTCAGGGATGCAGGCTCTGGTGCTGATGCTGCTATTACATACAAATCTCACTCAAACTCTTTATCAACATCTGCTTGGGCCTGCTGAGTGCCGGGCACAGTGCTCACCACTGCAAGACTAAAAGATGCCTGACTCCCTCCAATTTTAACATCAAATGGATCTTGCCCTAGGAATTTGGCAAGTATTTCCTGCACCCTCAAAATCACATATCAACAAAGATATGACAGTTACAACCATATATGGCAATTTGAGGTGTCACCAAATAACCTGGAGAAAGAGCACGGACCTTACCTCTTGGGCAAACACACAGGTGTCTCAGTTGCAGGTGTGAGACTGTGATGAATGCAGGCCTCTAAATTCTGCATAAGAACATTGCACCTCTCCAGCATCCAAAAACAGTGTATGTGCCCCTGTCACCTCTCCATATTTTTATAACTATTATCATCCCTCTTCCTGAAACACCCTTACAACCTGTTTCTTCCAGGTATCCAATGCTATATGCCAAGCATGTCAAGATGCAGTGGTTGAAGACCACAATAACTTTTATTCTGTTCTTAAACCTGCACAGTGGGCAGGCTATACCACTCCATATAAGCTGAGGTGGCTGAGAGGCTGGGGCTGGAATTATCTGGTTTTTCTACATGATTTCTCCAGTTTGGCAGATTCAGGGTAGTACACTTCTCGTATGTCAATGCCTCGGGGCTCCTGAGGGGTGTATCCTGAGAAAGAGCCAAGCAGAAGCCACATGGCCTTTTAATGACCTAACTCAGAAGTCACATGCATCATTTCTGCCACATGCAGTCATATGTCCCATCCAAATTCAAGAGCTGGGGACATGGACCCCTAATTCTCCATGGGAAGCATGCCAGTCCCATTGTAGAAACATGTGGGAAGGGAAAAATGTCTTGGTGAACCTTCAGAAAGTATAACCTGCACCTGCTATTTTTTCTATCTGAAAAACACTTCCTATGCTTCAAGACACTGCTCAAATATACCTCTTTCATGAAGCCTTTCCAGCTAGTTGGGGCTCTAGCAGCACTTGTACCTTTGCTTTCAAAGTACTCCACACCCCAAATTCCATTACTTGTTTTTCTTTTTCTGGAGACTGTGAACTGTACACTCTTTTGGGTCTGGAATGGCATTTCTATATCCTTAGCTTTCAGCATTGACATGATGATCACTTGGGAATAGATGTCACCACAAGCTAGATCAAGATTTCTCATACACCCTAGGCTACCTACCTCAAGATGCCTGGGTGCTTGTTTAAGATGCAGATCCTGGGCACAAATTTCCTAGATTGACTCCAAGAGCTGGGCCTTGAGAATATGCATTTTAATAACACTCTATGGATAATTCTAAGGGATATTAACCTTTTGCAAGCTATTATAGCTCCAGTGCCTATTATGATGCCTGACATGTAGTTGGTAATAGCTACCTGTAGAATGAATGAATGAGTGATTGAAAAATATTTTCAGACTGAATTTCGCACATGGGAATCATTTTGCTCTTTGGGTTGATGTGATGTCCAGTTCTTGTTCCAGAGTTAATAAGCAGACACCCTCTAGGTTAGATCCAGGTGGGACTAAATGTACCATTTCCCCTTAAGTGGCCCCATCTCCTGAAGGAGGTGGCTGGGGCTGAAGAAGGAAGAGAATCTACAGTTGTAAAGTTGGCACATTATCTCACCCTCTACCAGAAGGCTCCTTTACCATCCCCACCTCCTCCCCATCTCCCCACCCCCAAGCATCCTGTCACATCCCAGATCAGAACCATTTTGGAAGCAGTATTTGCTAGTTTGACATTTCAAAATAGCATCAAGAAGGCTAAAGATAGCTAGGTTACCAGGGAGGTTAAACATCTTGCCAAATGACGCTGAGAAAACTAGGTCTTTTCCATGTTGGTCCAAAGAGTACATGGATGTTTTTACTCTGATTGGAAGAGTACAAGCATTAGATGAAGGGGGAGGGAGGGGAGACTAAACCAGGAGCTGGAGCACAGAGCCCCAATTCAAATGCAGGGAGCTTAAAGGAGCCATGTATTACAGAGATCTCAGTTAATGGGCTCTGTTTTCTCTAGTTGTCGAAGACAGGAAGCTTGACCTAGTAAAGCTCTGCTTTCTGGGCTACCTGCATAGCCCTCATGTCTGCCCTTGTGTATGGTTTCAACCCAAACACAGCCAGGGAAGATCAACACAGTTGGGGAAGTAGTTTGTGCATCTGAGATGATTTTTTTTTTAAGTAAGTCACTGGTCTTTTACTTCCTTTTCCTTTCTTCCTGTCTCAGCTAAATTTTCCAAAGCCACAAGCACATGACTATGGACGTAGGGAGTTGGGGGTCAGAGCCTAGTGTCTGTAAAGAGATACAGTGTTCCCCAGAGATCAAACATCTACTGAGAGGTCAGTGTGTACAAATAACAAAACCTACCATTTATGGATTGTTTACTTTTGCTAGGCACTCTGGTAATCTTTTAACATACTATACTTCATTTGTTCTCATAATAATCCTGTGAATTGGGTAGTACCATCTTCACTGTAGAGAGAAGATTCTGAGGGTCAGGAAATGAAGCACTGTCTCTGGCCACCACAGCCGGTACACTGAAGGATTGGGATTCAACTCAGGTCTGTCTAACCTGAAGTCTGCTCTCTTCCCAGCCACATTCTAACATCTTACTTAATAAAGGGGACAAACCAAGTGTGGTGGCACATGCCTGTAATCCAGTAACTGGGAGGTTGAGACAGGAAGATCATAGGTTCAAGGCCAGCCTTAGCAACTTAGCAAGGCCTTCTGCAACTTAGTGAGACCCTGTTTCAAAATAAAAAATAAAACAGGGCTAGGGGTGTAGCTTAGAGGTAGAATGTCCCTGAGTTTGATCTCCAGTACCACAAAAAATAAGTAAATTCAGGAGGACAAGGAGCAGCCTCACCTGTCGACCCTGAATGGATCCATTCCAGGAATCCAATGGGCTTCAGAGGTGGAGGAGGTGGCCCTTGTGAGGACACCCCACAGCAGGTCCCCTCAGCACTGATTCAGCAGCCCAGCCAGGCACTGACCTTTCCCCCTGTCATGGATACCTGATGGAAGGGCTATCCCTGCTGGTATCCAGCAGTCCCGGGGCTAAGTAGCAACCTAAGTCACAAGGGACAGACTGAATGTCAGGGTTGAAGTGAGTCCCTCTGCCTCACCGGCTCTGAATGTGACCGCAGCAGCCCATGCACTGGTGGCGGCCCTTTCACAGCCAGGGATGTTGGCAGAGAGGCAGGCAGGGTGCTGGTGGGGGCAGGATGTCAGTCATCTTGCTAAAAATGGGGGGTGGGGTAAGGAGGCCAGTTACGCCTTGCTTTGCTGCCAAGCACTATAATATGATTCAGGTGCCTCCAGAGGCCTCCTGCCTTTCCAGCAAACTCAGTTATGAGCAGGGGGAGGAGGCGCTAATGGATTCCACCTGGGTGCCCTCTGCAGTGAGGCCCTCCAAGCTCTGGGGCAAGAGAATCTAGCCTGGCCCAGGGTAGAGCCCTGCCTTGTGGAGAGCCGGGGTCTTAATCAGGCACCTCTTCTTAGAAAAGCTCTTAGACCTTTGAGTTCTTAGACTCAGTGGGACACTGAATATATGAGATAAATAAGCAAAGATGCAGCCTGCCCAGAGCTTGCAGGCACTGGGAGAGAGAGAAAATTCACCAGGAAATTAGAAGACATAATGAAGGGCACAGAGAGTATCACAGGAGCGGGAAGGGTACTGGATTGAGTTTGGGGATTGCAGGGCAGGATCCCTATATTAGTGACTGAAACCTACAGGTGAGGTGGTATTTGCTGGGGAGCCAAAGATGCAGGCAGCAGAGACCACAGCATATGGAGAGAGCTGGTATGGGGTGGCCGGAGCACAGTGGCTGAGGTTCAGGGGGTGGAGAGACCACCGGGGAGCTAAGCAGATGGCAAGAACCTCAGGTCTGAAGTCCAGCAAGAAGAGCAATTGGAGAATCTTAAGAAGGCCAGAGAGGAAGGTCAGAAATCCTAGCTTGGCTTCTGAGGTCAGCAGCCACAGGACTGGATACCTGTGGGAGAGGGAGGTGGGTGCTAGTCACTGGGACAATGATGGTGACCTTCTAAATGGGAGTGGTGGTTGTGGGGTGGAAAGGAGGCAAGGGCAAAACCAGTTAAGAGGCCAAATCAACAAATTACATGTTCCCTGCCTTCGAGGAGAAAAACATTTTAGTTGGAAATCATCTTTTCTCCCTTAATTCATCCCAGTCTTATATGATCGGAAAGGGGCTTAGAGGTGATTTAGCTTAACCTCCCCTTAGTCCAGGAGCTTCCACCTGATCTTGAATTCCTTGTGTGCAGGAGACAGTGGTAGAATGTTAGGCAGCACTGGGGACAGTCTGGCTGGGAAGCCAAACCGGACACAGGCTTTCTTGAGGTTCTAGAAATTTCTGGACATGAAAGAGTGTGTATCCTGCCTGCCTGGCCCATGGCTCCAGGCAGTGGGGCAGTTTTGAGGCGATGTCTTCTCTGCCAGTTGTGATGGAGCAGGCTGCTGCCCTCACCAGGCAGAACCCCCCACAGAGGGGCCCGCAGAGGTTGGGAGGGCAGAGGGCACCTTTCAGCCAAAGTCTCAGCCACAAGTGCCTGCTGAGAGGCTGCCCTGTGCCAGCCTAGTTCCTGGAAACTGCTGTGATAACACTCACCGGGTGAGAAGCAGCACTCACTGACCTTTCCCATGGACTGCATCTGCAGGAAAAGGTCATTTTTTTGCAGGCTGCTGAAAATTTAATGACAGCAATTCTTTAGGTTCCCTTTAAATGCTCTCAAAGCGTAGTCAACAGAATCTTCTCTTACACCGCATGGTGTTTTACAGTTGTAAAGTACTTACCCAGTGTCATGCTTGGTCCACAGATATCCCTACGAGGGATTCAGAGACCTGGGCCCCGGATATCTGGATTCAGATCCTTACTCTTCCCCTGGGAATGTGGGACAGTGGGTCTTGCTGTACCTCTCTCGGTGACCTCCTCTTTAAATTGAGATACTATACTTATTCTGAAAGATGACTATAAACATTAAGTGAGATTATATTGCCTAGTCTTGCTTGTACTCAATAAGAGCTGGTTTCTTCTGCTTTATTTCTTGTCCATTTCCATATTCACAATGAGGATATATTTAATATCCCAAAAGCAGAAGTGGTGCCTGGTGTCTAGTGGACCTGAAATAAATGTTAGTTTCCCTTCTTCTTCTTCCTTGAAGGTTCTGTGAAGTAGGGCTCTCTCTCCTCCAGACTTTTCCTTGTATTTCCTGGGAACCCCCTCTGATGATGTCGTGAGAGTCTCTTCCCTGAAAGATGTGCATGTGCATAAAGAGGCACCACACACACCTGCTCACCCACACAATTTTGCTTATAATTTTAAGGAGTTCACAGCTCATCCATGAACTTTAATTTCAAAACGTGTTATGGCACCCATACGACACAAACTGCCTTCTGCAGCAAACTGTAGTTCTTTGGTTATCTAATTTACCCTGATAGAGCAGAAACCAGAGGAAGTTGAAGACTACCTTTTCTTCTTTTCAAGTCTGTATTCCATATAGATAAATGTGAATGTTAATTGCATGCTTGAGTGGGTGAATGGACAGATAGATGGATGGAAAGGTGGATGGGTAGGTGGGTGAGTGGTTGAATGGATGGGTGAGTGGATAGGTGGTTGATTTGGTTTGGGAGGGATGGATGAGTGAAAAGATAAGTAGATGGATAGGATGATGTAGAGGTTGCCTTGCTCAGAGAAGGACTCAAGCAAGCAGTGAGAAGATGAAGAAGTGGTTCTGGAGGACCATAGTGCTGAGGACCTTAAAACCCGTGGCAGACGACCTCTGATATAATTCATTAGAAAGCTTGGGGCCTGGAGAGATCAAAAGCTAACAATAAGCGCGGAACACAACATCGTGGCAGGCAGGGTGGGACAGGAAGAACCTGAGTCAAAAAGCCAAATAGGAAACTGGGCAGGAGATGGGGGAACTCCTCGCCAAGAAAGCAGCCCTAACACCGATACTGAAAGGAAAGTAGAAACTGCAAGTTTCTAAATGGAGAGCAACAGGCTCCAGGGGGTAGAGGAGAGGCTGAGGAGAGCCCAGGAATTCATGGCATGTGCCATTCTGAGTCACTCATTCAGCAGTCCTTTGTTGAGTTCCTCCTATATGCCAGGGTTGTTATAGGCACTGAAGATAAGATCTAGCCCTTTCTTCTAGATTAAGAAAGAACAAAAGCATGGATAAGAGTTGAAATTTATGGAGCACCTACTATGCACCAGACACTATGCTAAGTGTTTGACCTGTCTCTTCTCAACAACAGCCATATGAGGGGGGGGGGTAGCACTATCCTCACTATATAGCTGATAGGGAAACTGAGGCAGAGAGGGTAAGTAACTTCTTCAAAGTAACATACTTAGCAATTATAAGGGCCAGGATCTGAACCCAGTTTCCAGAGCCTCTGTGCTTTCGTCTCTGTGCTCTACCACTGTCCTTGCAGGAGTGAAGCCACCGCTGTAATGTAGGTGCTCAGGGAGATGCTGGCAGCCTGTCCTGGGAACACTGGGGGAGGTGGTGAACACAGGGGGAGGTGGTGACTGGCTCTGGTTGGGTGGGCCCAAGAGGGTTTTAGACAGAAGACCATTTTAAGCTTGGTGTTGGAGCATGACTAAGGTTTCTTAGATGTCCTCAAGTAAAGTGGAGGTGAAGAAGGAGGGAGGAAATTCCAGGCAGAGGAACCAGCTTGTTCCAAGTTCTCGGCAGGAGCACTGAGGCGTGAGAGAGCAGAGACCTGGGTGGGAACCCCTAATTAGTTCTGGGTGGGTGACTGCTCTGCAGGGCTGGGAGCCTGCAAGAGGAGAGATAAGCTGTATGTTAGGTAAAGTGCCTCAAACTTGCATAAACATTATGATGTGCAACATGTTTTTATCTCTTTTGGTCATCCTGAATGACCCCAGCAAGTAAGCAAATCAAATACTAAAACTATTCCCATTTGGGGGATAGAAAACAGCTTGGAGAAGTTAAATAATTGGCCTATGGATACTCCACCAGCTACAGCAAAGGCCATACCAGACCCTTTGACTTCTAACTAATAATCTGGGCACTTTGGGCACACAAAACTTTGTGCTAAGCACTGCTGGTACAATGACTGAGTTTTCTATTGCTAAGGCAGTAAAGAGGAGACTCTGATAACATATTAAGCCTTGACAGAAAAATAATTACCAAGACGATTCAGCACAGGCAGAGAGCCATGCAGCCCTCAAAGAAATTCACCTGCAGAATCTGCGTTGACATTTACAAAGACACTCTGTGACAGGTAAAGCTCTTGTTCCCATTTTCTAGATGGAAAAAACTAAGGTCCAGAGCTATTGATTGATTTGCCTACATCACACAGTGTGTAGGTGGTAGAGTTGAAGCAAAGTTTTCTGATGCCAAATGTACAGCATCCTTGAGGACTTAACATAATGGCCAGTATTTACCATGTGATTCCTGCATGCTGTCTACTCTGTTACATGCTCACCTGCAACCTGTCATTTCATTTTATGAATATGCCGTGATATAGATGCCCATTTTAAAATAAAGACAACTGAAATGCAAAACAATTTGGGTCCTTTAGTTCTGATGTCCAACCTACCACTACTCAAGGTCATTACTCATTAGCACAGTGCAGTACAGTCCTCATCATCCTTGTACACTGGTCTAACTCACTCAACCTAAGAAAACACACTCTGAGATTTGCATGAAACCTCTGTAAAAGCATGTACATTTGATAGTAAAATGTTTCTGTTCTGTTCAGATTTCTTTATCTCCTTTGTGGACGGGCTAATACAAAGGACCAAGCCCTTCCTTTACCTTTTAGGAGGGCCCAGAGAGGCCATGAAACCCAATCAGTGACACAGCATCACAGAGCTCTTAGTGCACAGAAGTTTCAACTCCACAGCCATTCAGCTCCTTTTTTCTGTCACTTTTTTTTGTAGTAGCCTTACCTTCAAGCTGGCCTTGTAGGATAGTGGCAAACAGCTTGGGAATCAGTCAGACTGGGATTTAAATCTTGTTCATAGAATTCACCAGTTGCAGGCACTTGGACAAGTTTGCATGGTCTCTCAGCCTCAGTTTTCATATCTGTAAAGTTGTTATGCAGTATTATTCAGCTTGAAGGGGAATTGAAAGGATTAAATGATCCCAGCTGCTTGAGAGGCCCTGGCAGGAGGACCTTAAGACCCAGGCAAGCCTTATCAAGACCCTGACTCAAAAATCAAAAAGGGCTGTGGGTATAAGTAGTTCTCAGTTCAATCTTCAGTACTATATTCAAAAACAGAAAGAAAGAAAGAGAGGAAGAACGAAAATGAGAAAAAAAAGATTAAATGAGGTAATGTCCAGACATCCTATGCCATTATTTTGTTTTAATTTCTTCATAGCAGTAAACAGTATTAGCATTTATGAGTTCACTGAATGTTTCTTCCTCTGTCCCTTTTCCTTTATCTCATTCATAGCTCTTTTCCAAGTGTCTAGACTTGAACTGCTCTATATAGTAGCACTTGCCAATGTGGCTACTAAGCATCTGAAATGTGCCTAGATGGAAGGGAGACTTGCCGGAAGTGTAACATATACACAAAATTCCAAAGACTCAGCATGAAAAAAAATGTAAATGTAAAATATCTTGTTGATAATTTTTATATTGATTTCCTATTGAAATGATATTTGGGTATACTTGGTTAAATAAAACACATTAAAATTGGGTTCACCTATGTGTTTTGGTTTTTTTGATGTGGCTACTAGAAAATTTAAAATTTTATGGATGACTCATACTATCCTTTCTATTGGACAGAGCCTATGGAGAGCAGTTATGAACAGTAGGTACTCAGTAAATATCTGGACCAATGCAAACTTTTTTTTTTGATAGCACAAAAGTGAAAGTAGATAAATAGTTTCTTTCAGCTGTGTGTGTGACTCCCATAGGATATTGCTATGTTAGGTAAATAAACTGTTGGCATGGGTCAAGGTAAGGATTACATTTTAATGGCCAACTTCTGGAAGCAGGCTTTTAAAATCCTGCTATGGGCCATTCCAGAAGAAAAGTTCTTTTAGGTATGAAAGGAGAGAAGAGAAAGGACATCAAATTCTGGAAAGGTAGAGGAGGATGGAGATGTGGAGAAACTCCAGAACCGTGGGTACCTGTATTTCTTCGTAGACCACTCTGAGCCCAGTACCCTCTGGGACACTAAGTGGGTGCCTGGGAACTATCAAAAAGGGGAGAAGCAGAGATGAGAGAGAAAATCAGAGACCGGCTACAACAGAGAGCCACTAAGATGATAATCAGAGTCAGAGAGCATTGGAGAGGGCAAGAGGTGACTGGCGGAGAGACAGGGCTGGAGGGACCAGGCAGGCAAGGACCCCTCAGGGCTCAGGACATGGCTGCTCTCCCCCTGGGGCTACAGGCTGCCTCAGCTGTGCTGGGTGGAAGGTCACTGGCTGGCCGCAGGAATTTTCTAGCCGGAGGACACCCTAGACCTGGCCTTCTGAACTTCCCAGGTCAGACTGAGGCTGGGACCACCTATGCGGTCTCCACACAGGAACCAACCCAGGGCTACCCCGCCCTATCTGGGACAAGTCCTCTCGCTTGACCTTAAAGTCCACCCCTGTCTCCAAAGCTCAAAATGAGCTCCTCCTTTCCCCTAGTGCCAGGATTCCCAAGCTTAGTGCATTCAAATCTCCCAGAAGCTTTATTAAAACAAGTTGCCTGACCCCCTCCTCAGCGTTTCTGATTCAGTGAGTCTAGGGTGGAGCCTGAGATTTTTCTAGCAAGCTCTGGGGTGATGCTGGTGATGGACCCATGGAAAGTCCCTTTGAGCCACTGCTCTGTAGGTAATAATTTTCTTCCTTATTTTCCTTCTTAATGCCATAAATACCTTGCTCAGCCTCCCACTGAGCCTGGAACCTCTAACCCCTGGGAAAACAGGTAAGAATCTGGGCCCTGCATTTGCACAAAGTTACTAGGGCAATCCCAACTCCCAGTCCTGGCATTTCCTTCTGCATCTAGGGAGGCCCTTCTGTGGGATCCAGAAGCTAGCAGAACCCTGAGCAATAAAAACTTAAAAGAGAACAAAGTTAGTCAAGCCCAGGTGCAAGAAGGACATGAAAGATGCTTTCTTCAGGAAAAAAAGAGTGTATAGATGATGCCGCTCCCTGGGCTGAACCTGCCCTAAACACTACTGTCAAAACTCTCAAAGCATGTTTATCGAGCAGCTACTCTGTCAGAGCAGCTTAACCCACTGAATCAGAAACCCTACAAAGGGGGATAACATAAGAAAATAAAACTGAGATCCCTGTCTTTAGAGAGCATATTTTCTAATAGTAAGATAAACAATAGTAAACATGATAAAAAATAAACTATTGAGTGTATTAGAAAGTGATAAAAACTATAAAAGAAGAGTATGGTAAGGGAGTGTCCATGTGAATTTCAAATTCTAAAGAAGATGGTCAAGAGAGATCTACTGATAGAGTGCCATTTGAACCAGGAGTTAAGGTAGTTGGTCATGTGATAGTTGGAGGAGAGTGTTTCAGGTAGGGGCAGCAGTCAGTGCAAAGGTCCTGAGACAGGAGGATGCCTGCTATTTTTTAGGTGGGGTATAGGGAGTTGTTGAGTGGGAGATGAGGTCAGAGAGGTACAGGCATAGGCAGAAAGATGTTAGAGGACTAGGCAAGCCATTGCTAAGTGCTTGGATTACCTTAAGGTGTCTCCATTTTTATTTACATTTTTACCCTGATGGTTCTTTTTTTTTTTTAATGTTCCTTAAAATATCTAACCCATGTATGAAGAGAGCTTGGCACATCCCAAATGCAAAAAGCAGTTTCAGGTAACAGTGATGATTAACAATAATAATAATAATAATAATAATAATAATAATAATAATAATTGTAATATTTGTGGGCTACAAGGTAATGTTTTCAATACTTTTATTGTGCATTGTAATGATACATCATAGTGAAGTTCAAAGTGATATATATATAGATAGATAGATACATACATACATACATACATATAGGTACACAATACTTGGTGTGTTTCCCTCTGGATCCCACCCCACTCCCACCCCAGATATGTTAGTAAGGTTGGTAGTGATACCTTCATGTATGCACATAGCATTATTTGAACTATTTCCTTCATCCATTCTTGCCTTTCCCATCTTTAAAACCTGAGTCAAAAATAGCCCCAGCCTTCCCTGACTCGTAGCTAGTGTTGAAGAAGACACGATTTTCAGCATAGCAGTGGATCCCAACATCTCAGATTTGGACCTTGCAAAGGTTGCAGTTACCCTTTTTTACCTGCAGGAGAGAGGGCTGGCGGTCCTAGTTGCCTTCGGCATCTGCTTTTCTCTTCCCCCATCTTTCTGCCCAACTCTTCATATTCTGCTTCCCCTGGTGTACCTGCTCCTGGAGGCTTCTGGAGCAGCACTGTCCAATCCACATGGTAAAACACCTATGTGATTTAAAATCGTCTGGCATCACATTAAGTAAAAAGAAACAGGTAAAATTAATTATAATAATGTATTTCATTTACCCCAGTATATTCCACATATCATCTCAACATGTAATCAATATAAAAGTTAATGAGATATTTTACTTTTTCAGTACTGTCTTTGAAGCCCAATTTGTACCTTACATTTATAACACATCTCAATTTAGACTAGCCATATTTCAAGTGCTCCATAAGCTCCTGTAGCTATGGGAACTCAGTTCCATCCTAGACTGGACTCCTGGCCCTTCTCCTTCTTAACACAGCTAATTCCTCCTGCTTCCAGATTCAGCTGACACTTCCTTTAGGAAGCCTTCATTGATTTCTCCACTTTCCTCTTATGCTCATGAGATTTAAATGAGTAATTTTATGTAGAGTACCCTAGGATAGTTCCTGGCACATGGAAAGTTCAATTGAAGTGTGAGCTATCATTATAATATCACTTACTACAATTGTAATAAATGGATTAGTTGTGTAACTAATATTGCACCTCACCCTCCCCACCCTCGCCATTATACTAAAACTCCACAAGAAAAAAGCACTCTGCATGCTTGCCATTTTCATTGCTTTATTCTTGGGATCTGTGTTTGCACAAATAGATGAAATTACAATATAAGTGTATTGAATTAATTAGTAAGTCAATAAGGAAGTGTATTAGGAGTAAGAATTTTATAAGTGGCAGTGGATTATAATCCTGGATGTGAATGGTAGCAGACTCCATATTTACAAATGTTCAGATGATAGATCCTAAAGAGAGATCTCAAAAATCGGGTCTCAAGCCAGGCGTGGTGGCGCACGCTTGTAATCCCAGCATTTGGGAGGCTGAGACCAGAAGATCCGGGTTTGCGGCCAGCCTCAGCTACCTAGTGAGGCACTCTGAAACTTAGTGAGACCCTGTTTCAAAATAAAGAATAAAAAATAGGGCTGGGGGTATAGCTTGGAGGTAGAATGCTCCTGAGTTCAATCCCCAGCACCGCAAAAAAAAAAAAAAAAAAAAAAAATCGAGTCTCAAAGATGAGATAAAAACAGAAAGGTGTGGCAAAAAGGGCCCAGATTTTGAATTCAGACAGACCTGTGTATGAAGTCCTCTTACCTTACTTACTTATTGTATAATTTTGGACAGGTTACCTAACTTTTTTGTGCCTCTGTTTGTCCTTCTGGAAAATGGGATACGAGCATTTCTTCACATTTTGTACCTACACCCACAGTAGGTTTATAAGTGGGAAGAACACAGCCCATAATCTCAACTCAGACACACTCAGGCAGGCTACTTAACCCCTCTCTATCTCGATACCTACTGTACCGTGTGTATTCTTTTAGCATTTAGTGAGATATGATACTACACATGTAAAGGTTTGGTTATAGTAGATGCCCATGTTAGTTTACTTAATTTTCACCTAGCAGCAAATAATCTTTCTTTTCTCCTCTTTTTCCTCCTCAAGCACAGGAGGAAAGTTCAAGCAGTTTATTATTTGGGGGAAATTAAGCAATCCTGCCTAGGGTAGTGCATAACAGGTTCAGGTTAAGAAAAGGCCCTGGAACAAAACTGTACAACCTGTTACTTTAGTTCCTTTGCCCTTTTGCCTTTCTTCAGTCTTCTCTACTTCTTCCAGAAAACCTTCTTTGGTGTCACGATGGTTCCTGGCATCTTTTCTCTCCAGCCCTCATCAGTTAATTTTCAACCACACTCTGCATTTTCCTGCTTACTGAAGGAAATGCCAGGGACCTAGAAAGGGTTGCCTTTCTCTTGCTGCTGGGCATTCCCGGAGCTCTCTCTTCTGCTTCAGTGCTTCTTCCATGACTTCCCAAATGTCTGTGAATGCATTTTCCCCACCCTGCCCCTGAACGGTGTGAGCAGATACCGCCCAAGTCTCTCTGGATCTGAATGCCAAGCAATCAGCCAGCCGGACACACGGTAGGTGCTGGATAATTGTGCACTAAGTGCAGACGTGATGCATGACAGTTTCTGGTTGCTTCCTTCCAAAGCGGGCAGACGATGACAGATGTGTGCGGGGAGAAGCTGTAATGGGAGGAGGTTGGCTGCTTGTTTGGAAATGAAACCGAACACTCCGAAGAGTTCTTCTCCTTCCCTTCGGTGTCCCCTGGGGATGAAGGGGCAGCAGGTGGAGATCTGGGAGCCCAGGAGGGATGACAAGGTGCCCTCTTCAGCACTGAGTCAGCAGCACCCGCCCGTGGACACAGGAAGATCGAGACTGCAGAGGCTGAGTCACACAAATAACTGGAATAGTTGTTTAGATCATAATGAATTCCCAGAACCTATCCAAGCCCAACCAGCAGGCACAGGCTTTCTCCCTACCATAGTGCTTTCCAGCTTGGTGACTTAGCAGAAAGGAGGAGGCCAGGCTTGGGGTTCCAGAGGGGCATAGACAGGGCAAGGTAGGGGTGTGGGCCACAGGATCCTCACCTTCCCATCACCCCGCACAGCAGGTTCTTTCTGGACCTTTCTGTGTTTCCAGGAAGATGTGGTGAGAGACTGACATCATAGGCATGAATCCTGCATCAATCTGCAGCTGAGATTGGTGCACCAGTCTGTAGGTTGGCTCTTCTAGCTGCAAGTCTAAAGCCGAGCATTTCCCCAAAATGCCTATTCTGAGCTCCATGGAGATCCTTCAGTAAAGGCCTTGTACAAAACATAGGCCCAGTTCAAAGCTTGTGTCCCAATGTTTTCTGCCAAAAATCTTAGCCTTTTCAATGTTTTACTCTGCCCTCCTTGATATCCCATTCACTAAGAAGTCCTCACTCAGGCCAGTGAACATCATGTATGCTTATTCTTGCTCTAGGGAAGAGGTTCACAAACTCAAGCATACATCAAAATCACCTGGAAGACTTAGTAGCACAGATTTCTGGGCGCCAGCCCCAGAGTTTCTGATTCAGGAGGTCTGGGGTAAGGGCTATGAATATGCATTCCTAACGAGTTCCCTAAACAACATTCTGCTTGTTTAGGGATCATACTTTGAGAACCACTGCTCGGAGGCAATGTTCTTAAATGTATTTTTAGATCAAAGACCCATTTGAGAATTTGTTGAAACCCTTGCTACCACTTCCCAGAAAAACAGCACACAAATGCTGAAGAGTGTAAAAACTTGCTTATAATTTCAAGGCTCACTAGACTCACAGAAATCCATCCAGGAACTTGTAGGTTCGAAAAACCCCTGACTCTGGTCCGAACAAGAATTCATAAATGGAAGGAAGATTTATAAAGTACAATAAAGCAGGTTTTTTATCATTAAAACAGAAGTAATTGAGCATCCTCCTAAAACTAGACCACCTGGTTTCAAATCTTATCTCTGTCATTTGTTATTTTACTTCGGGTCCTCATTGATAGAATTAGGATTGCTAATAGAGCCTTTATAGACTTTTATAAGAATTGACACATATGAAGTATATAGAATAGAGCATGGTCAATTACCTTAGCTCAATTGAGTCCTATTGATTCAACTTCCTGCTATCTATAGTTCTAGTTTGGATTCTAACCATGTCTAGTCCACCATATTGACTTATCTTCCCAGCTGCTCTTTATTCCCATTTCTCTCTCCCCCAGCGCATCTCCAGACAGCATTCAGAGTGACATTTCCACCAGTCCATTTTCTGTTACTGTAGGAAAATCTCTGAGACTTGGTTCTTTATTAAGAAAAGATGTTTGTTTAGCTCCCAGTTCTGCAGACTCAAGAGCATGGGGCCAGCATTGCTCAGATCAGGTGAGGGGCTTCTGCCTACATCACAACATGGTGGGTGGCATCATGCTGAGAGCCCAAAAGAGAGATCACATGGTCAGACAGGAGCCAGACATGTCCAGGAGCATGTTCAGGAGTCAGGCTCTCTCCTTTTGTAACCACACAACTAGCCAGATTCTCACAAGAACTACATTAATCTCTTCTGCAGAAGGTGCTTCCAATGTGTTAATCACCTATAAGTAGATCCCACCTTAATATGGTTTAGATCTGGAATGTCTCCTCCCTTCCCTTCCCTTCCCCTCCCCTCAAAATAAAGGTCATGTGTTGAAGCCTGGCCGCCAATTCAGCATGGTTCAGAGAGGGGACATGGCCCGACGAGGTGGGTCACCAGGAACATGGTCTTGTGGATTATCTCTGTCCCTGGCCCCTTCCTCTGTCTGCTTCCCAACTGCCACAAATTGAGCAGCTGTCCCTTACCACACCCTGCTGCCATGGTGTTCCTGCCTTAGAGGTGACCAGTCATGGAATGAACCGCTAGAACTGTCAGCTAAAAATCTTTCCTCGTCTAAGTTATTTTTGCCTGATATTTTGGTCACAGTGATGAAGAAGCTGACTAGTACACACCTCTTACAGGTCCTTCCACCTCAATACTGAGGACCAAGTTTCCAGAACATGAACCTTTGAAGACATACTCAATCTATATGCAAACCATAGCATTTTACCCAAACTATCCCATCTTGTCATCCCACCTTCCAAAGATTCCCCTCATCAGATAGGGGAGTCTGAGCTCTTGCTCCTGTTATCATGAAGTCAGCTTTACTCTAGGTCCTGCCCCCTCTTGAACCTCGTTGCTCCCTCTGCCCCTTTTTCTTCCTTTGGCAGAGAAAATTGCAAATTGCGCTACACTTTTCATACTCCCTTGTAGTACCACAAAAGTTTACTCTGCCCTAACTTCCCTTTAGCCTCCTCTGAGACAGATTCCTATGGGATATTCCTCAAAACTCAGCAGGAGTCTTCTCTGCATTGCCCCTGCACCTCCAGGTAGAACTGGTCTCTCCCTTCTTTGTGACCTACCATGCCTCACAATCATGCTTCCTCTACCACTTTAGCACACATATATGCTCATGAGTCTGTGGCAGACACTGCTGGTTATTCCTTCAATATCTGTTACATTCTCTGTAGGATGAATTAATTTTCCAGACTTCATGTAGATAAGTTTCTGGATGCAAATTAAGTTCCATCAATAGTTGCACATGTGCAGTATTTGAAAAGGATAAATCAATTAAAAATTGTTTATTGGAGCCGGGCGTGGTGGCGCACGCTTGTAATCCCAGCATTCGGGAGGCTGAGACAGGAGGATCCGGGTTCGCGGCCAGCCTCAGCTACCTAGTGAGGCACTCCGCAACTTAGTGAGACTCGGTTTCAAAATAAAGAATAAAAAAAATAGGGCTGGGGGTGTAGCTCGGAGGTAGAATGCCCCTGAGTTCAATCCCCAGTAC